>JACYXH010000772.1:8064615-8129615 GCA_026745465.1 Lota lota
TAGAATTATTATTATATATGTTATATATTATTAAGAGTTTCTCGGAAAAGTCACTCATGAAGCGTTTGTTGCTTGTTGTTCAAATATTGAACAACATTACATTTTCGTTAACTTGGGTGTTTTCCCCTAACATTGTGAATGTTAATTGTCTAAACTAGCCTTCATTAAACAAAAACAACATAGATTGTTTTTCTTTTTTCGAAAATGACAAGCGACGAGGAGTCCTACAATGTAATTTGAAAAGCGAATGTATACTGTACGTTTGCAATTTATTTATTGTCCGCAATTATAATTTTTAATGATGATTTACGCTGAAATGGTGATAGTTAGAAGGTCACAGATACCTGATTTTGATTGCCCAATTTGTTATCTACTTATGTATACCAACCTCTTGCATGCAAACCTGACAGATATAGAGCTATTCTTGATTTACTTGGGCATGTAATTTGACTCAAGGACTAACCCCAAAACGGTTTGGGGCAGGTTAACAGGTTAAAACAAGATAGTGATACAAGACAGCATGATAGGGCTGAACAATAATGTTTACTGTAATAATGTAATACTGTTTTCCTCCAGGCCATAGCGTTGCCTCCTATCGCCAGGTGGCCGTATCAGAGTGGCTTCACCCTCAGCACCTGGTTCAGGATGGATCCACTCACCAGCATCACCAGTGACGGAGACAAGCCCTACCTCTACTGGTGAGTCATACCCCTGATCCTCCTGCTCCTCCTGCTCCTCCTCTTCCTCCTCCTTTGTTCTGAGTTTGCATTACAATGGTACTTGTGATGTTGTTTGACTTCATGGCCCAGCATCGCCAAGTCACCGTGGTGACAGGCTCTAGAAACGTTCCTGATGTAGCAGGCTAATCCTGTTTGAGTTCTGCCAAACATCGACGAGACGAGGCCCAGTGCCAGGGCCTGTTAGAAAAAATGTTATTTTTAAAGAGAGAGCATTTTGCTACTCCCCCCCATCTCTCCCTCCTTCCCTCTCCCCATTTGTCTTTCAAGTCTCTTCCTCTCGCTGTCTTTCTCTCATACTTCTCCCCCTCTCCTCTGTCCTCTGTCCCTCTCCTCCATCTCCATCTGTCTCTATCTCTGTCTCTCTCTATCTCTCTCTCTCTAGATCTCACTATCTCTCTCTCTCTCTTTGTGCACCTGTCTGTCTCTCTGGCTGTCTGTCTCTGTCTGTCTGTCTGTCTGTCTGTCTGTCTGTCTGTCTGTCTGTCTGTCTGTCTGTCTGTCTGTCTGTCTCATGTCATCAGAGCATATCTCTTATCCCAGTGAAAGCCCGCTCTGGGACATCAAATCTCTCTACAGCCGTGGATGTTTCCACTCTTGATGCCAATATGTGTATAATTTTAATATATTCATGCAGAGCTGTCAAGAAAGTCCTTGTCCATCAGTCAACACCAAGGAAGCAAATCAAAGTGACAGTCAATTTATATGTAAGCGTGTATCAATCTTACTGACGTGCAACCAAAAAGTACCTTAAGCCACGTAACATGAGTGAATATAGAACCGCTGCATCTTGACAAGTTGATCCAGAGGCTCTGTCACTCTACATCACATAATCCAACATCCACACATTTCCGTCCACAGCTTCCGCACCAATAAGGGGGTGGGCTACTCTGCACATTTTGTGGGCAACTGTCTGATCGTCACGTCGCTCAAGTCTAAAGGGAAGGGGTTCCAGCACTGTGTCAAGTATGACTTTCAGCCCCGCAAGGTAAGCACGGTGCTAGTACTGCTACCTTCTGAGGTACCTGACCATGAATGACTTTCAGCCCCGGAAGGGAAGCACAGTGCTAGTACTGCTACCTTCTGAGGTATCTGACCATGAATGACTTTCAGCCCCGGAAGGTAAGCACGGTGCTAGCACTGCTACCTTCTAACCATGAATGATTGTTGTTGTGAATGGGCATGTCCCTCCTGCCCCATCTCTGCCCGTTGTTAAACGCTTTTTTTTATTAGGTCTGTGGTTGAACGTCGTCTTGATCGTTTAATAAGGTCGCTCACATGAGACTGCAAGGTCATAAAGTCTTTTTTTTTACAATAAAGAGAGACTCCGAGAGGTAATCATCGGTGTACTTTAATATTAGATATTTCCTAGCAGCTAATTCCTAGGGAAAGGTAAAGCGTTTGTGTTTTCTATTTAATCATTTAGTAGACTTGTCTGTCCCGAGCGACCTGCAGTGAATTCAGATCATTAGGATCGAGGTGTGGGCTAGGTGGTTTGCTCAAAGATGATTACCACTAGAATGAGGACATTGAAGGAGGATACGCAAAATATTTTATTTGGTAGTTGATTAAGACTATTTGGCAGGATAGTAGAGTGGTTAGGATGTTTGATTTCAAGCTCAAAGGTTCTGGGTTCAAACCCCAATGTCCACAGTCTGACCTGTAGGCAAATGTTGAGCAAGATGCCCTGATGATGCTGTGACTCTCTTTGGATAAAATTGTCTACTAAATAGATTACTTAATAATATAGTTTACTATCCCCCGTGTTTGTTTGTGTAGCATTGTGTCTGTAACTCCTATAACTCTCTCTGTCTTCTTCATATCTCTCTCTCCCCCATCTCTCTGTCTGTCTCTCTCATTTGAATACATGATGGTAATTGAAATGATTAATTGACTTGTAGCTGAGGTTATGTGTGTGGCCAGCATTGCTTCCTAAGTCCCGTCTGCTATTAATAAAGTTTATCTCTTCTTATCTTATCCTATTCTCTCCTCCTCAGTGGTACATGATCAGTGTGGTCCACGTCTACAACCGCTGGCGGAACAGCGAGATCCGTTGCTACGTCAACGGCCAGCTTGTCTCCTATGGCGACATGGCGTGGCACGTCAACACCAGTGATGTAAGCGGCCTTCCTCTTCCTCTCCACCGTCACGGTCGCCGTCATGGTCGCCGCTTCTGGTTTGTGATGTTTACGACCACCGGGTCCAACCGACCCAGACGCTTTCCAGATCGTTCCTGAAGAACGGTTCGCATTGTGAGAGAGGATAAAATAAAAGAGAAACCACAGCATAAATCACCCAGCAGAAACATTAAAAAAGTGTTTTATCACTTGAACACAGATTTCTCCTGGGAGTTGCAGGCTGTTTCTTCTTCTGGTTCAAAGAAGGAGATTTGAATATGGTTTTGTCAGAGTGAAGCGCCCGGGGAGGCGGAGAGAGAGGGACAGCAGAAGTAAAATGAGTGGGATCCAGAATAACCTGACCTGAATAGAGAGAGCTCAATATTTGCATACGCAGATTGCTGTGGAGGCCTCGCCTCTTAGTTTTAATTGGCTGGTAAACGAGGACTCTGAAAGGAAATCTCCTGGTGATCTCCTGGCGATGACGCGGCTGTTATGTTGAGTGACAGACAGTTAACGGCTTTGACCGCTGGAAGCAAAGGGGTCTTTGCCACCTAGTGAAATCTAAAATCTTAATGTTTGATTTACAATTAATTTAGGCCGCTCAGGTGCACAAGGTTGTTGACAAGTTAATCAGGTGAACAGACGTGAAGTGAAATAAGATTCAGCGTTTTAGATATTCCCCTTCAGGGAGGGAGTTTGGAGACATGTTGTAAATTGCTGAATAAAAGAGGAGAAGTACATTTCTATGGTTCTCTAATAAATAGATACAAGGAGATCCAGGTTCGATTCCGATGCCTGCTACTGTGTCATTCCCTCTCTTTTTACCCTCTACCCTTTCTCTCTTCTTAGCCCTCCATATGAAAATCCACACAAAATACGTGTGGATTTTTTATAGTGACTTCTAGTTGAAAAAGCACAAAAAAGAAGTGTAAAGCCATAAGTGTTATTTTAGAGAAACGCTCTCTAAAGCTAAAGCTATGTTCAGAAGGAGCTGTTTGCCCTCGTTCGACTTGTTTGACAACCTGTGACAGCAATGTGTTGGACACCCGTAGCACTTCTATCATAATATCGCTGTGTCGATGTTTGGAAAACCAAACCTTTTTTCTAGACTACCTGCTGTGTACAGCAACACCACTCAACCACAGACTCACCTTTTTGTGTAGAAACTCCTTCAATAGGCACAATCGCCGTGATGTGAATGACCTGTCTTGGCCACGCAAGCATACTGTAATTGGTCACGTAGCCAAGTGGGGTAAAAAGATTTTGCACATTAAATCGGCTTGAAGGAATAGGAGGAATTCAATATACTGAAATTTCGTGACACTGCAATGGATTTCAGGGAGCATAATCTTCTGCCGCTTAATGGACACCTAGATTACCCTTAACATAATAATATTATGGATTTCTGTTGTCCATCACTTTAAAATTGAAAAGGTAAATATCTCTCTCTCACTCTCACTCTCTCTCTCAGAGTTACGACAAGTGCTTCCTGGGGTCGTCGGAGACGGCCGACTCTAACCGGGTGTTCTGCGGTCAGCTTGCCGCCTTCTACGCATTTAGTGACACGCTCAACCCCGCGCAGATCTTCGCAATCCATCAGCTCGGCCCGAGCTACAAGGTACATACTCCACTCTCACCCCTGACCCCTAGCCAGCCTTTGTCCCTCCTTGGGGATGAAGGGACGGAGCGAGCTACTCACTCCTCATCTCATCTACAGCTACTGCTCGTCATCGAGGGTAGCGTTAATACTAATGAGCGTTCTGTCAGATTGAGCGGCTGTGAAACGCTGGCACGATAATAATCAATGGATTATGTTGTGGTGTGTCTGATGGATCTGTACTGGCTAAACAAATCGCAGAGCTTTAATTCTCCATGGCGAACGCTAGCATCAACCCACCACTTTCGCTCTTAAATGATGACGTCGGTCTTAGACATTGATTGTTTTCATCTCGTGGCTCTGTGGAGCATATATAGCCGCAAATTGAGGCTACGCTGATTGCGAGGTAAAGCAGTGTTTTCTTTTGAGCCGTGTGTGTGTGTGTGTGTGTGTGTGTGTGTGTATGCGCGCACGCATGTTTTCTTGGGGAAGCTTTATTCTTGCTGGCTCAATGTGCATACATGTTTTTTTTTCCTGTTTCCCTGGTGAAACACTAGTATGGACAGAAGATACATAAATGTCTATGAAACCCCACAGTTGTCGTGTCAGGTGTGGACAGGGATGTAATGGATGTTTGAGTTAATCCCTCAATCTCTCTGCACACACACACACAGAGATGGAGAGAAAGATGTGGAGAGTGGGAGGGGAGATGTAGAGAGATGGAGGGAGAGAGAGAGAGCAACAGAAACACACAGAGACAGAAAGAGAACATATAAAGGGGAGAGATAGAGAGAGAGCAACAGAGAGGCACACACACTGTGACTGACTGACACAGACAGGGTGAGAGAAGGGAGAAAGAGTAAGAGAGAAATCCAAAGGCTCTCCTGGATTGCAGCTCGTTTGGTCGGTCCTCTAATAATTGGTCACTTCCTGTCCGGCTCCTTAATGGTTGTTCCAGAGCGTCACAGCAGGACACCCCCACCATCCTGGAGGGGAGGGGAGAGGAGAGTGAGGGTGGGGATGCGGAGGTAGGGGGGAGGGTTTAGTGTAGAGGTGATAGAAGGAAGGTAGCAATTACCTTCATCTGATGAAGCGATTGGAAAGTGTGTGTATGTGTGTGTGTAGAGGCAGTCACTGAGAGACCTGTCCATCGGGGAACAAGATGCGTGTGAGATTTAATCTAGGGGTGTCTAGATTTAATGACACACACACACACACACACACACACACACACACACACACACACACACACACACACACACACACACCTCCCTCTGAACACGTGTCCAGGTGCTAATAATGGTATATTTCACTCCCAGCTCATTTCCTCTGTTGGCCAATGCTTACCAGCATCCAGCGCTAGCTAGCATACGGTGACCAGAACTTCCCATTTCTGGTGGCCTGTCCCTGGCTAGAGATGTCCCCGGTAATGTCCACATCAACAGCGATTTCAAAAATATATAAATGCATTTTTAAATGGCAAAGGTTGCTCATGAATATACATTTTGAGACAGTTGGTAATTAGTCTCAAGTCTATCTGATAGGCTGTAATGTGACCTCGCTAAGCAGGGTCTATCTATTGACTTTATACCATAATCAGGCATGGCTGATTATAAACAATAGACTATCAATACAATATAGAACAATTCCCTGTTCGAGTAGCTACTTTGTATTGTTTTTGGCTGGTTTACCAAAGCTTAAAACACATCATAGTAAACCATTGTAGGTTACTGCCAAATCATTTACTACAGTACTACATTTACCATGATAAGAATATGCAAAATGTCAATATTTCACCATTTCTTTAATTTCAGAAATAATATCAGATATGTTGTTGATATATGGACTGCCAAACCACAAATGTCCCCATTTTTCATTTCAGAAATCTGGTCACCTAAGCTAACATCCAGCGCTAGCTAGCAAAAAGAGCTAGCCAGCATACAGAACTAGCTAGTGTAAAGCACTAACTAGCATACAGTGTTAGCATAGCTTTATGTTCTGTCATTAGGATTCAAGGCACCCTGGCTTCTACAGCCGATAGATTTGTGCATCAAGTTTATTTTTCATGGATTTATGCGTGATGTGTAGCACAGTCATGCCACTCTTCATGTTTTAAATGAATGTGACAGCAAAGAAATGGCACTCTTGGGTCAGCCAGTTGAAAAGGATAATCGACTGTTTATGGTTACCAACGCAGTCGTCTGTCTGCACCATGACAACTTCAAACGCTTGTGTCTTCCATACTGTTTTATCAGACGTTGTCAGCTTTAAGCGTACCGCACCACACAGTCTTTTATTAATCCAGAGTCTAACGTCAAGTCTCGGCTATATATCGGTGTTATGGATAAACGCCCGCCCTAGAATCATCTCGTCTCCCTATGAATGGATGTAAAGTTTAAGGGGATGGCTGCTGTTTCGTAAATATCAGCAGATGTTGCTTGTGACAGTCTGACTGATGTGCCTTGCTCAGAGGCGGGGAGATGAAGGCGGTCGTCAGGGAGTTGGTTGCTGCGAGATGGATGGAGGATTATGTTCCTGAAAGCAAACAACCACTCTCACGTTTCTACTGGGTTCAGTTGTCCTTTGGTCATTTAGTATTTACTTATTACTACATCTTCTATTTTATTTACAGCAATATTTTATTTACAAACCATTACATAGTTCCCTGGGTATCATTCTTAATAATATAGAATACAGAACTCTTTTGTGTATTTTGTAACTTACAAGCTGAGAACAATCACAGCATACAATCAAGGACACTAATACTACTAATACTGTAATTAAGCTGGCATGAAATGAAGCAGAGTGCGTAGATCCCCCCTAGCTGTTCTAAATTCACTGTTAATCACAGCCTCAAGTGGCTTATTGCTCTTATAAAATGGTTACTAAAACGGTGACTACCTAGTAAGATTTCACAAAATGAACACACAGCACATGAAATGTTGTTTGGACAGGTGTGTGTTTATACAGTATTTTACAATGGCTTCGAGTCAATCAGAACCAACGACCGAAATTACCCGTTTTTGAATACATAATATAATACATCATATATTATAATACATAATATAATACTATAATGCATCATATCATACTAGTATAATGCATAATATAATACTAAAATGCATAGTATAACGCTATAATACTAATACACTGACATTCAGTTCAGCAGTCTCTAATGATGTTTATTTTTCTTTGCGTATCTCTGCACTCTGCCTCTAACCCCAACATCCCCAAAGGTGGTTTAGACCCAAAGTTTTAATATTGAACATGTAAAATAATTATGAAGGTCACAGTGTTGGCATGCTTGGTTGAACATATGCATTATTAGGTGGGAAAACAAATCAAACATTTTAGATCGTAGCCTTGGGTTTTTGGAATTTTTTGTTTTTCATGACATTGACGCAGGAGAGCTGTAGGCTTAGAGTTTCACTCCAGCGTTATGTTACCCTCAGCGGAGTGGTGCTGCAATAAACCAACCCCAAAATTAAATGAAACGACCCCCAACTGCCAGATTCATTCATGCCTTTTGGCTTCAAACTTTATTTACCTCAACGTTTATTTACCCCGACAGTTAAAACTTCTTGGAGTAATTTACTGGAAAACACTAATCGGATTTCATGCTAATACTTGGCTTTTCTTTTCTTATTTTCACATTTCTTTTTTAAATGATTGTCTTTAAGAAGAGGAGGACGGGGGAAAGGAGGAGGTGTGGGCGGGGGGGGGGGGGGGGGGGGGAAGAGGAGTACGAAAAAGATTATAGTGAGGACGAGGAGGAATGGAGATCAGGAGGAGTAGGATGGACAGCGTCGGTCCTACAGGGGGTTTATTAACTGCCAGCTATACATCGTTATCTACCCTCAGCGGTGGGGCTTTTACTGTGAAGTGGCAGTACCGAGACTTTTACTGTGACGTGGCAGCTCGTTATCGCCTGGGAGCTGGGCTCATGACTGAAGGGTAAAGAGACTGGGTGATGAGAGATGTGCTGCAGTGTGTGAGTTTGTGTGGGCCCCTGATCAGAGAGAGGGAGAGGGAGAGGGAGAGGGAGAGGGAGAGGGAGAGGGAGAGAGAGAGAGAGAGAGAGGGAGAGGGAGAGGGAGAGGGAGAGAGAGAGAGAGAGAGAGAGAGAGAGAGAGAGAGAGAGAGAGAGAGAGAGAGAGAGAGAGAGAGAGAGAGAGAGAGGCGTTCGGCTACAAGAGCGAACATAGCTTTCAGACGTTGAGTCCTTAATCATTGCGGTCTAGTGTTGGAGTCAGCAGGACTTCAATGCTTCATGATGAAGCCGACCTGGGACACTGGTGGTGGTGTGGGTGCTTCTTGCTTCAGCAACGCCTTGAGACCGACAAGGTGGAAAACCCTCCTAACAGGAGGGATGGGTTGCAGCCTTATCATTCAGTTAAAATAGTTGACGTCCAAGGGACCATGAGCCCTAGAGGACCAAGTGGGCCACCTAAAGAATTCATTAATGTTTAATCGGTCTCGGGGCTTGAAACTCCCTCAACTAGCATTTAGCCTCCCACAAGTCCTCTCATGTTCAAGTAAGCGTTTTGGTCTGCATGTGAACGTAAAGTTAGCATTACAAAAACGAGTCCAGCTGTAACAAAAAGGACAATTATTATTCAATTGATTTTCTACATATTTCCCCACATAATTAACGAACTGGGAACGCCAGCCTCTTTAATCACCACCGTCTTTGTAGAGAGCTAGTGCTGAAGTAAGCATGGCTTCAATACTGCAGTACCTGGACTGGGATGTCGAGCGTTGACTCCAGCGAACAGGCCAGGATCATATGAAAGCAGTGTTATGTAAATGTAGAGGAGAGTGCGGCATCAGCAAATATACTGCAAGCTATATGTATATCATAGATCAATTGCAGCTTAACCTTAATGCATTATGATATAAAATATAAACTATAAAAATGACAAAATGCTACATTAGAATGGAGATTTTATATATATATGCTTAATAGGCAGTTGAGTGGAATAGATGAGCTTTCAGTTTTTCCTGAACTAGGTGTTGTTGCCAGGAATATAAAAACACACGGCCATTGGGACAGACCATTAAAAAAAAAAAAACCGCAAACCTCTCACATCCAGGTACAACATGAATAGTTTACAGGGAATGAAAAAGTGGTGATGGAAGGAGGATGTTTGATAGAGGGGTCCAGATGTTCCATAAAGCTGTCCAACAGCTGGATCTACAGAGGTTTCCAGGAAATGGTTCAGGTGATTTAAAGGTATCAACTCAATCAGGGGTTCCCAACCTTTTTCGACCCAAGGCCCACTTCAACATCCCAATTGTGTTTGCGGCCCCAGCCGACGTAAAATATGTACCTATAAATATTATAGTTATGAAAAATACAATGAAAGGGTTGTCATTTGTTAGAAATGCCATAGCCAACTATTTGTGAGGGAAATGCACGGTGAGAATATCTATTTTTAGTTGACTGCTCCTGCCTCTGTATGAGCAAATTTGGATTTCAGACCAATCAGGGAATTTCTTCTGTGATTGGTTCAGGGAACCATTTTGCCTGTCAATCACAGATGGTGAAATGCAACACTTCTCAATGGTCAGAGAAACGTAGATAGGGAATAGAGAGGGAGGGAACGTTTTTTGGGTTGTTTAGTTTCAAAATCTTGCTCTTTTCCACTCTTTTCTGCACTTAACTACTCTTGAGTCTACAGCAGCGTTTTACAGCAACATTGTTTTATTTATTTTTAATCATTTGGCAGCCCACCTCAATATAGCATCTCTCTCTCTCCATCTCATCCATAAATCTAACCTTAGAATCTCTCTCATCTGTAACCTGAACATTGTGTTGCTATATTAATTGAACTCGTCTGCCAAACGGCTAATGGATTCGATGTATCTCGTCACCCGGGCCGCTGTCGCTATCGATTAGCCATTTGTTACATTAGCGCTAATGAACCAGGTATCAAGCCAGCGGGCCGCAGCGCGAGCACTTCATTAGGTCCGCTGATCGGGGTGTCGGGAACATCTCTGGATAATGTGTGTGAGGATGAGGGTGTATAGGATGCCAGATACAGTTCATAGTACACTCAATATCTCTGATATCTTGGCTTGGCCATCGCTGCTCACTGTTCATGGACATAAACGTGATATCAACTATAACAATTTTATTTTAAGGTTTGGCAGCAGAACATGGTAAAGACTTCATGATAACTGTTTCGACATTACATTAATTGGATTGTAAATCCATCCTGGACTTTAAAAGTAGAATATGCGAGGCAATTAACAAGAGATTACAATTTACAATTTCACTCATCATGTGCCAGTAGGTGTCTAGGAAGCAGGTAGGGGTTAGGATATCTGCGATTGGGGGGAACCTACAGGAAGGCTGCGGACATTGAGGTTCGTACCTAGAACCTTCAAACCATCACGCATACACATTTCGGGGTGCAGGATAGTCGAGTAGTTCGGGTCTGGATCTGTTTGCGTGCAAACATACCCATTCATCTGTGTCATTCACCATGCACATGTGCCACAGCGCTAAAGTTGTCAGCATACTTCAAAATAAGTCGATTTTACAGACTTGTTTGATTGTCAATGCAGTGTCGGTACACTAAAGGTTCCATTAGTTAGGGCAAATGGGATCTTGGAAGTGTGCTGACCGCTTAAAGCTGTCAAGAGATGGTTCGCTTTCAACATTGGCGTTGGCACTGTTACTAATGCATTCCTATGAAGTTGAGTGTTGAAGCCCAACCTAGCGTTGACGCTACCCTTTCAGTTCAAACAATTTAAACTTCGACCCGGTTGACGCTGACCTCCAATTGGATTACAGCTTTGTTTGGCATTCTAAAACCAACGGAAGCTCAAACGCTTACGGCTTTCTTAAATTCTAAACCATGTTTTTTTTTTTTTAACCAATGAACTCCCATCTGTTTGGCTGGCGGCGATATTCTGAACGCCCAAGCTGGACGCTCATCATGTGTTGACCACTTAACACACTCATGCATGCTGCCTCTCCCCCAGAGCACGTTCCGGTTCCGCTGGGAGAGTGACACCCACCTGGCTGAGCACCACAAGCAGGTCCTATATGACGGGAAGCTGGCCGCAGCCATCTGCTTCACCTACAACGCCAAGGCCACCGATGGACAGCTCTGCCTGGAGTCCTCGCCGCGCGACAACGCCTCCATCTTCGTCCACTCACCGCATGCACTCATGCTGCAGGTTTGTGAGGGTAGAACCCACACGTGCATGTGCATGTACACACACACACACACACACACACACACACACACACACACACACACACACACACACACACACACACACACACACACACACACACACACACACACACACAGACAGACAGACCCCCAAGTACACAGAAATATACATACACACACTATTTTAGCTCATGATCTCTCTCTCTCACGACCTCTGACCTCCAGGATGTCCGAGCCACGGTTACCCACTCCATCCCCAGAGCGCTGCACTCTGTAGGGGGTGTCCAGGTCCTGTTCCCCCTCTTCTCCCAGCTGGACCACCAGCGCCAGCCCGGTGACAGCCAACCAGACACCAGTGTGTGGTGAGTAACCCACCAATCCCAGGGCGGTACTCTCTCTCCGTCAGTTTTGTATCGCCTGTAACCACAGTTATGGTTTCAAAGGGCTTCACAGTCGCACATTATATTACATCCCCTAACCCTAAAGGAAAATTACAAACTCCCAAAACCCAGAGGGAAATAACCTTGAGAAGGAACACAGAAGAGGTATCCCTACTTCCATGGACAGTTAGGAGTGAAACAGCAAAGCAAAGGTTACGGAGTTGTTCGAGAATAGCAGAATACTAATGAGTTCAAAATCAATCATAAATGTGAGCTAGCGGGTTATCTGGCTTACTAAAAGAGTGATCAAAGACTTATTTTCCAGGCAGTTGGCGTCTAGATCAGTTCATGTGGTGGGGTAGAGGTGGTGGCTGGTGGGTAAGCTGGCAGTCATCAGATGTGGTGGCCAGGCGTCCAGTCATGGTACCATGAGCCAGACCCCTGTCCTCCTGCCAGTGATCAGAGACAGTCAGACCCCAAGGGCCCCTCTGGTGTCTGGGTCTCCACCAGAGCTCTGCACTCTAACCCTCTTCCACCAGCCCACCTCCATCGCGGAGACAGGGGGTGGAGGCAGGGGTGACCACACACGTGTGTCTGTCTCACTCAATCCATCCATCCATCTCTCCTTCTCACTCAGAGTTTGTCTATCTGTCTATCTCTAGCTCTCTCTCTCCATGTTTCTCTTTCATAACACTTCATAAGAAGTATTGTCATAAATACATGCATGTTTTAACATATGAATACAATTCTTTAATGATGCCATGTGTTTTTATTTGGAAGACAATATGTGTTAGTGTTAAAAAATCTATGTAGGGGGAGAAAGAGGAGACAGAGAAGGAGCGAGAGATGGAGAGAGGTTAGGACAGACCGACATAAGACCGTCATAGGCAATTTCTATCATTGATTATGTGTGTTTGTGTGTGTGTGTGTGTGTGTGTGTGTTCCTGGTGGAGTGGTGGCTCCGCACTGCTGCTCACTTGAGGACAGGAAGAAAAGCTGATTAAAGAACACGCACACAGGACACACACACATACTGGACACCGACACACACACACACGCACACCCACACACACATACACACGCACACACAGACAGGCACACTTTCAGGCACACACACAGCACACGCATGCATGCACGCACACGCGCGCGCGCTCGCACACACACAGGTCATCCTTGTATGACCTGGTTGTAAAGGACTGAATAAGCCATACCAGACTTTCCGGTCTAGATAATGGCTGGCTTGCCTCCCTGTAGCCTGCTGGCGGCTTTAGCTCCAGGCTTCATCCTGAATCATCCACATGAACATTAACACAATAAGAGGAAATAAAGGTTTATGTATTCAATGTGTGAATGTATGAAGGGGGAGACACAGAGGGAGAGAGAGATGAAGAGAGGTAAAGACAGACAGACATAAGCAGACCATCATAGCCAATTTATATCACAGATGATGTGTTTGTGTGTGTGTGTTCCTGATGGCTCAAAACCGCTGCTCACTAGAGGACATGGAGAAAAGCTGATTAAAGAACACACTCACACTCACACACATGTGCACACAGGCACACACGCGCACTCATGCACACATGCACTGGAAACACACACACACACACGCAACGGAAACACACACACTGGACACACGCACGCATGCACTGGAAACACACACATTCACTGGACAGAAACACACAAGCACACACTGGAAACACACACACACAAAGACACACACACTGGACACACTGACACACATACACACACACACACACATGTACATACATACACGCACACAAAGACCCACAGGCACACACACACTGAATCAACACACACACACACACACACACACACACACACACACACACACACACACACACACACACACACACACACACACACACACACACACACACACACACACACACACACACACACACAGGTCATCTTCATGTGACCTGGGTTTTAAAGGACTGAATAAGCCATACCAGACTTTCTGGTCCATATATCAGCTGGCTAGCCTCCCTGTATCCTGCTGGTGGCTAGCCTTAGCTCTATGCTACATCCTGAAATGTCAACACAAACAAATAAATGAAGTTGTTAAACATCCTTACTCCAAACTACTATCCTGTTGTGTAGTATTATTATTTTAGTCCTTCTGCATATTTAATTATCACTGTTTTATTTTACTATGTTTATTTTACAGTGTGAACCACTTTTTAACCTGTGTTTTTAAAAGTGCTATATAAAGTGGATTATTATTGGTATGGGTTACTGTGTGGTCACACCAAAAGATTTTCTGAGCAGGAAAAGAGTCCTGCAGCCATTATTTCAATGAGAGCCGGCAACAATGAGCAGCGGCCACCGTAGCAGCAGTGAGCGGTGTGATTTCCCAAACAGAGGAACGAGGAGAGTAATAACTGTAACTTCATGCAAATTAGCGCCGTTGTTGCTGAGGCAGCATTTCCCCCAGCGCTATAGTTTCTAGCAAACATTGAGGATAAACTATCTGTTCACTTCCCCGGTTTCCTGGAGCTATAATCAATGTGTTTGTCTACCAGGGACACAAACATAGACGCAAACCCCAATATGATCTTCATTTCTGTTCTTGTATTAGTACTGACAGCGAAGAACCAACTCAAATTCCTTGTATGTGGAAACATACTAGGCCAACGATAGCATTATTATCTGATTATCAGATTGGATTCAACTTTGATTCCAAATCATGTAGGCTATACAATAGCCAAAAGTTAATTGTTTACTAAATAATAAACAGGGGATCCCACGGGAATCGTTGAATATTGTTAATCTGATCATGCTTTCTGGGCTGCCGAGACAAACTCTAGAGCTCTACAACAAACTTGAACAACTTTAACAACTGGCAGCTGTTAGCGTGCAACCAGCTGCCAGAGCAGGCAAAAATTTATATTTTGGTGTGACCCTACAGTTTGGTTTAAACTGGTGACCCTGGTTCCCTGACCTGGGCCCTTTCTCAATCTGTGTTCTTGTATGTATTTGTGTTCTTGTGGACTTGTGAAATGTCATCAGTCGCAGCCAAAGTACTGTTCCGTTCAAAAGTCTGCATCTAGCCAAGTACTCTCCAAATGTTTGGATGTTTTCTTGCTCGGCCCATTGCATCGGGAGGGAACGTGTGTGGGCTCGACTGATGCCGTATTGGTATCGCATTCGTTCACCAATGTCCATAAACAATAACCTTCCACAACCTTTTTCCCGCCACTGGCTTTTTATATGTAGGCTACAGATCTTGGAACACTAAAAATATATACATATAAATATTTTTTAAGTACAATATAAAGAGGCAGATATATATTGAGTTTGATATCATATTTCATTTTATCGGGTATAACCGGAGATAACTGGAGGTTATATTTATCAGATAACCAGAGTATTGCAGAGACGAGCTGAGATGGTGACATCATCAAGTACGTATGCTGTTCCAATTGCAGAATGACGGTACTGCGTCCTCCGTCCTCAGGAGTTTGTACTCCCGAGTCGAACTTGCCAAGTCCGAACTACCAAGTATGCAAGTCAAAACTTGGCGTATTGATATTGAGAAATGCTCCTGGTCTGGTACCTTGACCTGAGCTGGTTACCTGACATGGTCTGGTTTCCTGACCTATTCTGATTCCCTAACCTTGTCTGTTCTGGTTCCCTGACTGGGTTTGGTTCCCTGACCTGGTTCTTATTTTTTATATGAAAATGTAAAGAGGCTGACCTGGTCTGGTTCCCTGACCTGGTCTGGACTGGTTCCCTGACCTGGTTCTTATCCCAACAGCGCTACCCTCCTCTCCTTCCTGATGGACCTCCTGAGGAGCTCCCTGGCCATGCAGGAGCAAATGCTGGCCACCAAGGGCTTCCTGGTGATTGGTTACCTGCTGGAGAAGGTACGATGATGTCATGCTGGTGATCTCGTGTTGTTGATGTCATGTCTATGCTGATGATTTCACTTGGATGTTTACATTTCCACTCAATAAAAAAACAAATGATTTGTATTGAAAAATACTTGATGAGTTGAGATGATTAATAAGCTTACTTCAATCTTTATAATTGTGAATCGAAATATTGGAGCCATTCACAAAACAACATTTCAGATTACCTCACTCATATCATTGTATAAATAAATCACCTCCGCTTAAGGTTTCACTCACTCCAAACAGAAAACTAGATGGGCGTAGTCTAGTCAGGCGTTGATTATGAACAGCATAGGTCTTCCTGCTAAAAAAGCTGATTTTTATATATAAAAGCATTCTGTTTGCACACATCATGTTCCCATCAGTGATGCAGACTATCTCTTGCTGGGCCAGGGAGAGTGATGCTTGGTTTGAGAGATGACTCTGAGCTGTCTCCTAACAGCGGGAGAACAGCCTGTCTACAGCCGCTGTTAGCTAGCTGCGGGGCCCTTGAAACCTGAAAGCTAGCGCAGATCACCTAATGCAGATTTCATGCATGTATTACTGCTTTCTGAGTGTTTTTTATGTTTGGCAGGTCTCACACGTACACTCTCCCAGCCATCTGTTTTCAGACGTGATGTTTAAGCCACACTTTTCCTTATTTTTCTCTCTTGCTCAAATCTCCAAACCCTTACTTTATCCCCATCACTTGCCCTTCCTCCCACTCTCAACCTTTCTCTCTCTCGCTCTAGTGAGGGTATGTGTTGATATGTTGCCAATATAACAATATAATAACAATATAATATGATATCAATATATTCATCTTGTGCAATTAGATTAGATATTGCCTTCGATTTTTTTGTTCTTGTATTAATTTGTTGGTGAAACGTAAATGTTATGTTTACGTTATGTTTATTTATTTAGTTTAAAACGTTTCAAAGGCATCCAATTCACTGAACTTCTCATAATCGACGATTTTCTCTCAATGAGATTCGATCTCAAAATAAAAGTATATTATGTATTGTATCCTCTGTAGTCGTCGCGTGCCCACCTCACGCGCAGCGTGCTGGAGCAGTTCCTGTCCATTGCCAAGTACCTGGACGGTCTGGCTCACGGAGCCCCGCTGCTCAGACAGCTGTGTGACCACATCCTGTTTAACCCCGCCATCTGGATCCACGCGCCCGCCAAGGTGAGTTCGCCCAGCCGCCCGGCACTATGGCAACAGCAGAATAATTAAGAGCAGACTCACACTGGAGATCTTTAAGCCAAGCTTAGCTCAAATCTCGGTGAAGGAGGCTTTCACTTTCTTGTTTAGGTCGTTTCCCTGTTCAATAGCTAAAAGTAGGCTATCACTTCTCCAGAGAAAATTGGTATCCAAAACAAAAATTGCTGTACAACTGCACACCGTCATGTTATCAAAAGCAAACTATAGTCACATACCGCAGTGCAAGTAAACATTGTTTTGTAGCGCCGAATGCTATCGAAATTAATGATCGATGCATATTGAATCATAGACTGGTCTGAAAACATGCTGCTGCTTTCCTGACCTCATACAGAAAGGTTGATGAAGGTATGTGAAGCCAGAAGTTGGGTTGTATGTAGGCCAACTTATCAGGAAAAATATGATGGACTTGAGGTAGGGGTCAGTGGTAGAGGTCATGGGAGGGAAGGGTCAGTTTAGGGGTCAAGGGTCAGGAGAACCAGGGCTATACAGAAAAGAAGTGTGTGTGAGAGAATGTGTATCCCTTTGTGAAATTGAGAAACAGAGACCAATGACATGAGACTTGTAATTCTACAGTTTCAAATGACAATACACTGTGTCGAACGCTAATTTTTATGTTTCTGTTTTTGAATTGAAGCCATTGAAGTCTGATTTATTTACCACTAACAGGAACTGAACACAGACGCTAATTGTTTGTCTTCTATTTATTGGACTCGTTTTCTAGCCTTCGTCACGGCCTCTGAATGATACATTGAATTTATGGAGATGGCAACCGACAAAACAGTTAACAGCGGGGCATGATTATTGCAAACAATCATCATACGTTTCACATATACTGAGGCTGTCCTTTACGCTCTCCACACTCATGAATATTTCCTAGCTTAGCCGCTAAACTGATTTGCTTTGCGCTACAATACGAACACCAACCGCCACAAAGGGAATGTTCTGGAGAAAATGCAGTATCACGGGAAACACTTGTAGCAACACATGCGCGTTTAAATTTATTCTCTCCCTCGTTTGAGATCTCATTGCTGTAAGGCTTCATTGCTTTCCCTCGTACCAGCGCCTGGAGGGAATGTTTGAGATGGAAACCCAGAAGGATTTAGTTTGTCCCCTCTCCCGTCCTGTTATAATGACCCGTGAAGAGGGGGATGAGGCATATCAAAGGAAGTGAGTTTACTGAAAACATTACCCGCTGCAGCGGCGCTGGCGGTTAGGTCTCCTTCATGAATAAATAAAAGGTAAAATAGGGTGATTTAACAGGGTTGGGAGGGTACCTGAAGAAGACAGGTACACACTGGGTGGCAGTAGCTCAGGAGGCAGAGCAGGTTGTCTGCTAGCTGATTGTTGCTGGTTGGATCCTCGGCACCATCTACCTTGGTGTCAAGGTGCCCCTGAGCAAGACACCTAACCCTAACTCATGAAAAGCTGGCTGTTCCTTTGCAGGGTTGATGTCGCCGTCGTGTATGAATGGGTGTATGAATGGGTGTATGAATGGGTGAATGTGAGGCACTAAATGTAAATAGTTTTGATTGGCCAAAGCTTAGAAAAGTACTGTGTGTGTGTTTGTGTGTCGCCACTCCAGGTGCAGCTGTCCCTCTACACCTACCTGTCGGCTGAGTTCATCGGCACGGCGACGATCTACAGCACCATCCGGCGCGTGGGCACCGTGATGCAGCTCCTCCACGCCCTCAAGTTCTACTACTGGGTGGTGGACCCCTCTAGCAACACCCAAATTTCCCCCAAGGGCCTCGGTGAGCACCATCCAGTCAACTTTATTAGTATCACACTTAATCACAGTTACAGTCTCCAAGGGCTTCACAGACCCAGCATTAACCCCCTAACCCCTAATCCTTCTGAAGCAGTTCTTCCCAAACAGGGGCATGTTCCAGTGGGTAGGCTACTTGTTATACCTACAAAAATAAAAATGGCAACGTAAAAGTAACATCAATATTTGTTGGAGTTGTTACATATTATAGATCTTGACCAAAAATGGAAGTACGCCTCAGCTTCTTCCATTTAAAACATTGCAAGGCCACTTCAATATTCGTAACAATGATGATTACATTAGTAGGAGGACAATGGGGTGGTACAGGAGACAAACGTTGGGAAACGCTGAGCTTAAAGGCAAGGAAGGAAGAAAGGAATTGCTACTCCTCTGTCGTCCAGTCAAATGATTTGACAGCTATGGTGTGGAACAAGGGAATGAGTATTTGCAGGTAAGGTTTGTCTGTTCCTCCTGAATGGTATGTCTGCTTGGCCAGTGTTATTAGCCATGGTAGAGTTAGCTGTGTGGTGATGTTGTGATGTTGTGGGCTAGGTGGTGATGTTGGTTATGTGGTATTGTAGTGTTTGGTCTGACAATTTTAAATGCCAAAGAAATGTACGCTGACTCATTCGCTTTAAGCTAGGGGGTTCTTAAAGGGGAGCCATCACTCTCAGCTATTTTCTAATATATTTATAATATCCCGTTTCATATGCGTGTTTTGAAAAAAAAAACGCGGCCTGCAACATCAACCCTTAAAGGTTGGACCATTGACGTAAGTGTTCCGGGATATTTTCTGCTTAAATAAAGTTGATATTACAGAATTCAATTTGTGACAATTCTCTTTTAATGAGCAGACTCAGCGATGCTAACACAAAGACTTAGGATGCAGTAGGTTGTCCCACTTTAGATAACCTGCTATCTAAGGTGTTGATAGAGCTTACAAGACCTTAGAAAGAGTCGCCATCCACCACGGTTCAAAATGAGTCACCGTCACCCATACGCAAGGTGCAGGCTGTGGTAGGCGCTGATGTGCTGGAGATAGGATATAGCATGTGTGACCTTGGTCAACTCTGAAGCCAACAGAGAGAGTGTTTCCCTTGACGTTTCCTTTAAGTTGATGTGGGCGTGTGGGCCTTTTTGTTGCATTGTGTTCATCATTCTTTTATATATTTAGAAACACAGATTGATGGAAATGGCTCATGCTCTGCATTTGGATGGAAAACTGAAAGGAAAGGTTTTATACCATAATAGTTATATTAATAAGACAGCTCCCTTGCTCTACTGACACTGTAACCACGAGACCTAACACTACCTGGCCCCCTGCCCTTTTCCTCAAGATAGATCATGTCAATCCTTTTGTATGGAAATAACTTGCCTCCCCCGACTTTCCCCCTACCTGATTTGTATATGTACTGCTAATCCACTCAGAGTCACAGTATTTGTATTGACAAGTAACTAGGCTCCTAGCCTAGACAGTGAGAATCACTTTTAACTTTTGCTCCCTTATATAAAACCTTGAGTTGCAGACCATGGGAACCACTTTGTGCTTGTTTATTTGAAATCCTTTGAGGCTTGTGTTAACACTGTGATGTTTCCCTGTAAAAGTCATGATCTTTCATTGTCTACAAGTGTCTACAATGAATACTTTTTCATCAGCTAAATGTATTAAATGATGAGGAAGACACACGTCGTTTTTTTATTTTTAGATCTCACACTGTCAATGCCACGTTCTACTCATTTGAATCACTCTGTTATGGCTGATGAGACGGCAGGAGGAATATGTACCAGACACAATGACTCATGACCAATTTGATCACTATTCAGGACATCAGACATTCAGATGACTTTTAACACAAATATACGGCATATTGCAAGCTTGTTTAAAGGTTGAATAATAGATTAATAATAATAAAGTCATTTAGTAAATATAAAAAAAAGGGAACACTAAAATAACACATCCTAGATCTGAATGAATGAAATAATCTTATTAAAAACTTTTTTCTTTACATAGTTGAATGTGCTGACAACAAAATCACACAAAAATTATCAATGGAAATCAAATTTATCAACCCATGGAGGTCTGGATTTGGAGTCACACTCAAAATTAAAGTGGAAAACCACACTACAGGCTGATCCAACTTTGATGTAATGTCCTTAAAACAAGTCAAAATGAGGCTCAGTAGTGTGTGTGGCCTCCACGTGCCTGTATGACCTCCCTACAACGCCTGGGCATGCTCCTGATGAGGTGGCAGATGGTCTCCTGAGGGATCTCCTCCCAGACCTGGACTAAAGCATCCGCCAACTCCTGGACAGTCTGTGGTGCAACGTGGCGTTGGTGGATGGAGCGAGACATGATGTCCCAGATGTGCTCAATTGGATTCAGGTCTGGGGAACGGGCGGGCCAGTCCATAGCATCAATGCCTTCCTCTTGCAGGAACTGCTGACACACTCCAGCCACATGAGGTCTAGCATTGTCTTGCATTAGGAGGAACCCAGGGCCAACCGCACCAGCATATGGTCTCACAAGGGGTCTGAGGATCTCATATCGGTACCTAATGGCAGTCAGGCTACCTCTGGCGAGCACATGGAGGGCTGTGCGGCCCCCCAAAGAAATGCCACCCCACACCATGACTGACCCACCGCCAAACCGGTCATGCTGGAGGATGTTGCAGGCAGCAGAACGTTCTCCATGGCGTCTCCAGACTCTGTCACGTCTGTCACATGTGCTCAGTGTGAACCTGCTTTCATCTGTGAAGAGCACAGGGCGCCAGTGGCGAATTTGCCAATCTTGGTGTTCTCTGGCAAATGCCAAACGTCCTGCACGGTGTTGGGCTGTAAGCACAACCCCCACCTGTGGACGTCGGGCCCTCATACCACCCTCATGGAGTCTGTTTCTGACCGTTTGAGAAGACACATGCACATTTGTGGCCTGCTGGAGGTCATTTTGCAGGGCTCTGGCAGTGCTCCTCCTGCTCCTCCTTGCACAAAGGCGGAAGTAGCAGTCCTGCTGCTGGATTGTTGCCCTCCTACGGCCTCCTCCACGTCTCCTCATGTACTGGCCTGTCTCCTGGTAGCGCCTCCATGCTCTGGACACTACGCTGACAGACACAGCAAACCTTCTTGCCACAGCTCGCATTGATGTGCCATCCTGGATGAGCTGCACTACCTGAGCCACTTGTGTGGGTTGTAGACTCCGTCTCATGCTACCACTAGAGTGAAAGCACCGCCAGCATTCAAAAGTGACCAAAACATCAGCCAGGAAGCATAGGAACTGAGAAGTGGTCTGTGGTCACCACCTGCAGAACCACTCCTTTATTGGGGGTGTCTTGCTAATTGCCTATAATTTCCACTTGTTGTCTATTCCATTTGCACAACAGCATTTGAAATTGATTGTCAATCAGTGTTGCTTCCTAAGTGGACAGTTTGATTTCACAGAAGTGTGATTGACTTGGAGTTACATTGTGTTGTTTAAGTGTTCCCTTTATTTTTTTGAGCAGTGTATTTTAACTGAGCTTAATTTTCCCCAAATAATATGTTCATGTTTTAGGTGTAAGGATTCAGTTGTGTCATGTTGAGCCCCATCCTCCACTGAGCCGATCTTTTGTTCCTTAACGAGCTATGTCTAACGAGCTACATCTAACGAGCTATGTCTTACGAGTTGTGCCTAACGAGCTACATCTCACCTGGCAAATTATCCTGTCCGGATGGTGCAGGGGACTTTTATTTTGTAAACCTGGCTATTCCTGTTGTAAAAGGTCCATGAGTTTGAAGGCCGGCTGCTGCCTTCCTGTGAAGGTATCCGAGAACAGAAGCTATGCATGTTTCCTGAGTCTTTAATTAAACTGTGGTCTGTACGGCTTGGCTGAGCTGGCACTACCTGTGATGTGGTTGTGAAGGTGATTACTTCCTTCTCCACACTCAATATGCATGTCTTTCATGCCAAGATTAGTTTCAATGTTGGCTCACAATCCGCTGTGTTTGATATGTACAGAAATGGCATAACACTGCACAATCACAATTTGCTACCCCATTGACAAAACACTTCACAGCATACAGACTCTTCTAAAAATAATGTTTTCAGAATATGTTAGCGGTTGTTTGAGAGAATCCCACTGAGATGTAATGACCGTGGAAGACGTGCGACAAGAAGAAGTCTACATGAAATGAGAAAAAAAATCACTTTCACTAAATCACCTGATTAAGTTCATCTCTCTCTCTCTCTGCTCTTCGAGAGGGAGGGATGGAAGAGAGTGAGGGGGAGAGGGGGAAGGAGGGAGAGGTGCAGATGAGAGAGAGACTTGCTGTTAAGTAAGTGTTTCTATTAGAGGAACTCTGTGAGGGGAAGACATAACATCTTCATTTGTTTTTCTCTCTCTCCCTCTCCGTCTGTTGATATAGCTTCTCTTTTACTCTCACATATTCACCTTCTCTGTAGCTCTCTTTGTCTGACTCACTGTGATGAATCGAAGGATCAGTTAATGAAAAGCACTGCTTCTCATGAATTCTCAGCCACATGCTTGTTGTACCATAGTAACAAGGTTGTTGAAGTGAATGAATGAATGAGTGAACACACAATGAGATATATGGTTCTTTTTTCTAATGTGTGAGCGCCCGGGAACAGATAAGAACTATACCGGGCCTCTTCAGAAGCGCTGAGCCACTAGGTTTACGGTGGCCGTGACAAATGTATTTCCATTGATCGAGTCTCATGGCTGTGAACAAACAAACCAGTCTTTTGTTCAGAAGAGTAATGGACACTTTTCTTTTCTTTAAATCAAACGAAGATGACTTGTCTTTGTACCGTGGGGTGCAGCAGGGTGTTTTACAAAGCTATTACCACAGTCCAACTAGAACATAACACATAACACTGCATTTATTATACGGGGTTTCCTCATATAAAGAAACTCTCTCCCTCCTCCTCCTCCTTTCACAGTCGTGTGTGTATACATCCCGAGACAGAGAGAGAAAGACTTGGATGCAGTTGCCGTGGCAATGTTGCAATAATTCTCTCATCAGCTCTGCATGGTGGTCCTATGCCAATCTATTAACCAAACACACGCACGCACGCGCACATGCACACACGCACAATCTGAGCTTCTAGAAACCTTCCAAGAGATTCGAGTATATCAGTGTAATGTTTTGCTATGCTATATGTATTACACTACATGTACCAATATAATAAAAGAAATTGTCTGCTACCAATATTTATCATTAATATGGGTGTCATTCTACTCTCGACGGCAAACAATATGAATCTGTAATATGGGTGTCATGCTATTCTTGGCCGCTACCAATGTTAATCGGTAATATGGGTGTCATTTGCAATTTTGCAAGGTAGTATTGACCATTGACCGTTTGGTTGGCGTCCTCTGAATAAGTTTGCCTCTGTCATTGTCTCATAGAATAGCAAATTGTGACGGATGCCTTGTGGTCACTGCTGGGAATGCAAGGCGATGGTCTCTGCTGGGTGCTCTGTCTTAGTTTGAACAGCATGGGCGGAGCTGAGGACAGGGCAATGCAGATGTGGTGTCGTGTGTCGCTGGCTGTGTGTGTGAGATATTTCGGACAAAGGGACTTGGAGGTCCTTTAAGAAGTTGTAATGAGGTGTGATGAGCTAATTGCCAGGACAACCTTGGGATGATGGCTGGTTTGCTTTGCTCTCTGGCCAGGGCAAACCTTTTTGATGCTTGTTTCCCATGATGCATTAGGCAATAGGTTATGTTTAAGTGTTCTGTTAAGAATGGTTGATATTTGGTTTCAAGTTCAAAACGAGATATGGTTAAGTTTAGGTATTTGGTTAGAGATGGTTAAGTTTAGGTATTAAGTTAGAGATGGTTAAGTTCAGGTTTCAGGTCAGATATGGTTAAGTTTAGGTATTCGGTTAGAGATGATTAAGATAGGTATAGGTTAGATATGGTTTAGTTTAGGTATTAGGTTAGATATGGTTAAGTTTAGGTATTAGGTTAGAGTGTAGAGTAGCCATAGGAATGACTAATACAATGTTAGTAAAGATTATTTGAACTGTTACAGTAGACATCACACATCAAAATGCTTTCTAGACTCAACAACATTTCTAAATTCCATAAGTTCCTTTTGGACTGCTCAACAAGGTGTGTTCTAGACTAGGAATGCTGGGTAATCACATATCACCAATCAGAAAAACAGATTGCTGAAGGTTTAGTTCAGGATAAGTATCTCATTATGGGAGTTAGTAGCAGAAGCCTGTCTGGCTGGTAGCTGACCTTGAATCTGACCTGGAGAGTGATGCTCGGACATGATCCCCCTTCACCCTGCTCACCCTGAAATGTGCTGCACACATAAGGTCCTCTGCCCGGATGTTAATCACCCATTGACAGAGACAGACAGATGTAAGATATAATTACATATAAGATATAAGAAAATACTCTTCTTTTTCATGCCAATACAGATCCAATTCAGCGTTGAATTGAATTAAATGTAATTGAATTGAGAGCTAGCTGGATAGATATCCTCTCTCTCTCACCAGATGGCCCCCGGCCCACCCAGAAGGAGGTCGTGTCTCTCAGAGCCTTCATGCTGCTCTTCCTCAAGCAGCTCATTCTGAAGGTAAACCACCTGTTTGTCTCTTCTACCTGTCTGTCTGTCCTTCATGTCTGTCTGTACTACCTGTCCTACCTGTCTGTGTGTACTATATGTCTGTCTCTCCCTCTTGTGTGTCTCTCCTACTTGTCTGTCCTACTTGTCTGTCTGTCCAACCTGTCCATCTCTACTACCTGTCTGTCTCTCCTACTTGTCTGTCTGTCCAACCTGTCCGTCTCTACTACCTGTCTGTCTGTCCTACCGGTCTGTCTCTCCTACCTACCTGTCTGTCCTACTTGTATCTTGCCTGTCTGTCTCTCCTACCTGCCTGTCCCTCCTACTGGTCTGTGTTTCCTACATGTCTGTCTGTCCTACCTGTCTGTCACTCCTACCTAGCTGTCTCTCCTACCTGTTTCTCTGTCCTACCTACCTGTCTGTCTGTCTGTCTGTCTGTCTGTCCTACCTACCTGTCTGTCTCTCCAAATTTAAATATAGATAAGTATTTATTTTGGAAGGTGCAGTCTAAATGCAAATTCAAACGGAATTCCTGTGCTTGTTGTTGGACCACATGCAGTAAATTCACTTAAAATGTAGAATCCTGCGGTTGTTGAAAATTAAGATTAAAAAGCCCAGTGAAAGTCCAGATAGAGTATATACAGTAGAGCCCAATATATACAACCTGCAAGGAGCAGGACAACAGAATTTACTTTTATTCTCTGCTTAGTTACCAAATCATAATGAATTGTTTTGTTGGCTTGTTCTACAGGATCGGGGTGTAAAGGAGGATGAACTCCAGGCAATCCTGAACTATCTGCTCACCGTGCAGGAGGTACGTCCATCTCTGGGAACCACACAATACAAGAGAAGGGCTATGTCCCCCCTCTACAGCCACATTCAGTCTCAGAGGAAAAATAACAAATTACTGAGCGCGCCTTTCTTATATCTTTTATTAATCTCTCATTCGGTCTTTCACTTACTCTTAGTTAATTTATCTGTTTATATCTCTCTTTCTTTCTTATTCAGTCACAAACAATCTCTGTCTATGCACTCCCTGTCTCTCATGGGTTCCACTGCTCTTCCTCCCCTCAGGACGAGAACCTCCATGACGTGTTGCAGCTGCTGGTGGCCCTCATGTCGGACCACCCCTCCTCCATGGCCCCAGCCTTCGACCAGAGGAACGGCATGCGGTGAGGGGTTGAGAAGATGGGGTGATGGGGTGATGGGTGAGGAGAGGAAAGAGGGATGATGAGAGGGGGAGAGGAGAAGTGTGGTGAAGAAAGGAGGTGAGAGAGACGACAGGGGGGGAGAGAGAGGTGAGGGGGAGGAAAGAGGGGGTGAGAGAGAGGTAAGGGGGGAGGAGACAGGGGGTGAGAGTGGTGAAAGGGGTAGAGAAGAGAGGGGGTGAAGCTAGACGGGGAGGAGAGCGTGGGGGAGAGAAAGGTGAGAGGGAGATGAGGTGTGAGAGAGGTAGGAGAGAGGTGAGCAGAGGGGGTGAGCGGAGATGAGGGGTGAGAGGTGAGGGGGTGAAGAGAGAGGGTGACATGGAGGTGAAGGGGGGAGACAGGTGAGTCGGTGTGACTGGTGAGCGGGTGAGGAGAGAGGGAGGTGAGAGTGGGGTGAGGAGGAGGAGGTCGTTAAGGATGAGGTAGGGTTGGAGGAGGTGGAGATGGTGGTGGAGGATTAGATGGTGGTTGAGGAGGAGGTGATGGAGATTGTGCTGGTGGAGGAGGTGGTTGAGGAGGTGGTGATGGTGATTGAGGATGTGATGGTGGAGGAGGTGGTTGAGGAGGTGGTGATGGAGGATGTGATGGTGGAGGAGGTGGTGAAGGAGGATGTGATGGTGGTGGAGGAAGAGGTGATGGAGGGTGTGGTGGTGGAGGAGGAGATGGTGCACTAATATGTTTCCTTTTCTCTCTCTTCCAGGGCAATCTTCAAGCTGCTGGCGTCCAAGAGCGAGAATATCCGAGTTCAGGCCCTCAAGGTCCTCGGCTACTTCCTCAAGCACCTCAGCCACAAGTAAAAATCTAAGACACCATCGTATTACAGGGATGATAGAGGGATATACAGTGTTTATATTGAATGTAACTGGGCTGGTACAATAATATACCCTTTATTCATCCCAAATAGGGCATTTGTTGAATGTTGAAATGTGTTTATTGTTTGTAGCAGAATGTAAATAGTTTGGATTTTAAACGACTACGAGGATAAGTAGGGACGTAATCACTCATTTGAGAGGGGAATTGACTTTAATTGGCTATAAAGTAACTGTGAATTTTAAATAACATTGTTATTTTTACTTCAAACCCACACTTTTTAAACAACAATGGAATGATAATTGGTGCTGTAAATGTTATTCACAGTCTCTCTGGGGAAATTGCATGGACTTAAACACAAGCTCCAATCTCTCTCATCGCCCAGGGCGGTCTTCACCTCTTCCTTTGCCCTTGTCCTCCATCTCCATATTTATGCCTGTCAGAACCAATGTCTATTCACTCTCTAAGTGGCCAATTTGCCCGCCTCTGCAAAATGTAAAAACATTAAATAAAAAAGAACGCAGAGGACTTGTTAGCAAAGTCCCATATGGCTGCTGAGTAGGAGCTGAGGATCGCAGCATAGACTGAGTGCTGGTACAAAGAACTGCACACCCCGTAGTTCTGGTACTATAAACTTGCTTGGATTACGCTGACCAAGTCACAGTAGGACTTTACGCCTTTGTTTCTCGCCTCCTCGCATTCTGTCTTTCACTCTTTTTTTCTTTCTTACTTCCTTTGGAGAGTGCGTGAGGAGGGTACGTTTAAGACAGGAACTTCACCTCAGTGTGAATGAATGCTCCTTCATTAAAACAGCTCACATTCACGATACATTTGGAACTCATTACTAATTTTCTATTAATCTAATTTAACCTTTGTTTTGCTTGTTTATACTAGCATTTTATGTCTGCCCATTCAGCCCCTATCGCCCTCCTCACCGTCCCTCGAGGGAGGGATCCCTCTTCTGTGTTCCTCCTAAAGGTTTCTTTCCTCTGGGTTTGGGGAGATTCTCCTTCAAGTCTTTTAGAGGGCTTAGGGTTTGGGGATGTTGTGTAATGTGTGAAGCCCTTTCAAATGTCACTGTGTTTTAGGGCTATACAGATAAAATGTACTTGACATATGTGTTTTACAGGAGAAAGGGGGAGATCATGCACACACACAGCCTTTTCACTCTGCTTGGAGAGCGACTCCTGCAACACACAATCACGCTAACCACATACAACACGCTGTATGAGGTAAGAACTGTTAGACTAACAACATGCAACCCTCTGTATGTGACTAACAACATACAACCCTCTGAGGTAAGACGCTGATGGGACATTTTCAGTCCTGGCGAAACGCCTCGTACTTAACTGGTTTCAGAAAAAATTACGTTGCGTAATCTTTTATGCAATCCAGTACTGGTTTGCTAAGCAACCAGTACATAAAAGGCATTAGTCTGTTGCTGTGTGTATTAAAGGTCAGACTGTATTGAGACCTGGTTGTTCCCTTCTCCTCCACCAGATCCTGACGGAGCAGGTGTGCACCCAGGTGGTCCACACACCTCACACAGAGCCAGACTCCACGGTCAAAATCCACAACCCCAGTAAGATGGTCCGCCTGCAGCATCTTTTCTGCTGTTGGACATTAATATCATATCTCTGTTGGATATTTAATATAATATATATGCATATACTGACAGTTTTAATATAATAGCTCTGTTTGACATACTGATGGTAATATATGATCTCTGTCTGTTACAGTGATTTGAATAAAGGTTAAAGATGATATCTCTATTTGACAGACTATCATGTCAAATTCAATACAATGTACGATAATATAATTATAGCTTTAATTATCTTTCATGTGTTGGACAACATACTGATTTTAATGCTGATCTAGCTTTAATATACAACACAACTCTCTCAGTGATTCTGAAGGTGATGGCCACACAACTGGTAGGCTCCACCCCCCACGGTAAGCAGACAGGCTCTGCCCCCAGAACTGACCTCATGGATGTGAGACGCCTCTTCCTGTCTGACATGATCAAGCTGTTCAGCAGCAGCCGCGAGAACCGACGGTAACTGACCCACGAGTTACTCACCATCGGCTAGCTACCTGACCTGTAGTGCTTACTCTCCAGCTTCTAACTCACCTAGCGTTACCTAACCACTAGCACTGACTCATCAGCTGCTTACCAGCCTACAGCTAACCTGTCTTATTCAC
This sequence comes from Lota lota, assembly GCA_026745465.1. NCBI lineage: Eukaryota > Metazoa > Chordata > Actinopteri > Gadiformes > Lotidae > Lota > Lota lota. Next base: position 8,094,313 of record JACYXH010000772.1, read on the forward strand.
ACACCACTAACTAACCTGCTTACTCACTTACTGCTCACTGACGTAGTGTTGAATCATTTTTAGCTAACTCGCTCATGGCTAATTCACAGCTGCTAACTCATCTTTTGCTAACCTGTAGCTAACGTACCTACTATAACCTGGCTTATAACTGCTAACTCTCTTGCACAAACTCTCCACCTGCGGCTAACACATCCACCATTAGCTCGCTAACTGCAAGCTTAGCTACCGCTAACATTCAGCTTACTACCGCTAACTGACACTGTATAAACTTACATACAGCAAACTCACCCGCCGCTTACTCACCCACCCCTTACTCTCCCTGAACTAACTCTCCCTGAACTAACTCTCCCTGAACTAACTCCCACAACTAACTCACGATGCCACTCATTCAATAACAACTGCTAACAGCTAACTGACCTGTCACTAACTGATTCTTATGCTAACTCTCATGCTAATAAACCATCTGGTAACTCATTAGCTGCCAACTCACCCTCCTTCTTCACCAGTTGCCTTTCTGATTGATTTATCAAAGGTTTTATGTAGCGGAACAACTTCAATGCTAAATCACCGGCAGTTTAACAGCACAGCAGATGTTTGTGTCATACGGGGACATTCGTTCTTTCGTTTGTTTTTTCTTCGGTGAAGAACCATAAAAATGCTTTCTTGCCGATCAATAAAGGATTGACAAATTTGTGGAACAGCTCCACATCAAAACACAGCGGTCAATATAATCTGCCACCGTACCTTTATTTAACACTTTTTTCTTTCAAATTAATGAAACTCGTCAGACTGTTGAAATCTTCTACAACAACATCATCCCCGTAACACTACTCTCTAAAAATATTATTTGTCCAATACAATAGATGTAAGTGTGTGTGTGTGTGTGTGACTCACTAGCACTAACTCACCTAGTGCTACCTTACTTCCAGTGCTAACTGTGTGTGTGTGTGTGTGTGTGTGTGTGTGTGTGTGTCCAGGTGTCTGCTCCAGTGTTCAGTGTGGCAGGACTGGATGTTCTCCCTGGCTTACCTCCACCCGAAGACTCCCGAGGAGACCAAGGTGACGGAGATGGTGTTCAACATTTTCAGGGTGCTGCTCTACCACGCCATCAAGTACGAGTGGGGGGGCTGGCGGGTCTGGGTCGACACGCTGTCCATCGCACACTCAAAGGTCTGTCCCTCTGTCTGTCTGTCTGTCCCTCTCCTCATCTGTTGGCCACTTTAAAGTCTGTCCATCTGTCTCTCTCTATCTGTCACTCTTTACCTCTGTCTGTATGCCGCTCTTTTTTCAAGTCTGTTTTAAAGACTTAAGGTTTATTTGCAAAATATGCATTATATAGCTGATCATTTCGATATTTGAGTCTAAAGACGTGTTTCGATTGGTACCTTAAAGGTATTGAGGTTCTTTACCCAGTCTGAGCAGTGGCGCACCGCAGTACAGAACTGACATCATCAGCTAGGAAGGAAGTGACATCATAGCAACCCCCCCTCCCCCCTCTCCATCCCCTCCGCAGGTGACATATGAGGCGCACCGGGAGTACCTGGTCCAGCTGTACGAGGACTACCACATTCAGGAGGAGGAGGACCTGAGGAAGGGGAGGGAGGTGGCGGCCATCCGCACCATCTCCGGCCTCTCAGCCCCGCCCCTCTCTTCCTCCTCCTCCTCCGCCATCAACGGCAACGCAGAGATCAAAGAGAACGGTGACATCACCTCCCCGACCCCCGAGAGCGAGGTGAAGGGGGATGGTGGCAGAGGAGTCGGTGAACCCCACAACACCCTGGATGAGAGGAGGAGGAGGAGAAGCAAGGTTGTTGTGGATCCCACAGTGGGGGTGATGGTGGATGTGAAGGCGGAGAAGGTGGTGGAGGTGAGACCGGAAGAGATAGATCTGATGGGGGCAGACATCCACTGTGCTGCGGCGGTAACATTGAATGTCGCCCCGACGCAGGCGGACAGCCTTGTAGTGGAGGAACAAACCGCTCCTCTGATCTCACTGGAAGATGATGAAGACGCCAACACCAGCTTCTTGTTGGGGCAGGTGGCGGGGAGTAACAGCGTCGGGGAAATCCTGGCCGGGCGCCTCGATCAACCCAACGTCACGCCAAGGGTCCAAAATGGCAGTCTGCTAGTGCACGTATTCCCTAACAGCCTGGAGAAGGTGATGGAGGGGGAGGTGGAGCAGGAGGAGGTGCCTAAAGTATGGTCTGGCATGAAGTCTCCTGCTACCAGGGGCATTAAGGTAGCATCTGTGGCAGCCGTCGGTGACCCCTCGGATACGGAAAGGTCAGGCGAGGTTAAGGACAAGGAGATGAAGACTCGGCCCAGAGCCTCCTCCACTCAGGTCAGTGGGTTCGGTCAGAGATCCTCATTGAGAAACATTAGGGGGCGTACAGAGGTGGTGGTTATCTAGATAGATGGAAACCTGACAGACTGATGGGGTCAGATGCCAGTGGGGGAGGAGGGAGGAAGAGGTGTTGAGGAGGGAGAGGGGAGAGGAGTGAGAGAAAGGGGAGGAGGGAGGTGAGAGGAAGTGGATAGTGGGACATATAGGAAGGGGGGAGGGAAGGTACGGAGGGAGGGAGGGTGAGGGTGTGAGAGAGAGAAGGGAGGGAGAGGGAGAGAGAGAGAGAGGAGATTGGAGTAAATGTGTTGTCCCCATAGTAAGTGTTTCTATACAGCATCTCCCAGTGGGCTCGTTCTCCTACCACTCTGCTGGTAACGGGGACAAGATGGTCACAAGGGAGGGAGGTCCTTGGAGACAGCACCATGTAGGCTGGATGACCACTGACAGATCAACTCTATTAGTGAAAGCCTGTTAGGGTGATTGTATCCAAAGCAATTTACACTGAATTCAGATACATCATCACAGTCATTAAGGAGCAGGTAGGGGTTAGGGAATCTTGCTCAAGGATACCCAAGGATATGCCTACAGGGTAGACAGCAAATTGTAGACACTGGGGATCGAAACCCAGTAGCTTTTTTGCTGGCAATCGAACTCCAAGTTACTCCATTATCCTGGCTTTTATTAGCCAGCATGTGTTATTTACTAGTTTTACTAATATATTTAGATTTGTATATAACAAGGGCTTTTCATAGTTTTTTGCCAATGTTTTAATCCAAAACAACTTGCAATGAATTGACCTGTCTTGCTCAAGTAGACTGCGGCATTGGGGATCTAACCCAGTACGTTTCGAACCCAGTGTGTTAGTGTGTTAGCACAGCGTTTCAGAGGTCTTGCTCTCTCATTAGGTCACAAATGGAGCACTGGTGGGAAGGGGGGGGGGGGGGGGGGGGGGGGGGGGGGGGGGGTTACCACTGTTGGCTAACTGCTCATGTACAATTACTGGCCCTGGTTTGTTGAAAGCAGCTGTGTCTCTGGCACACGTTACCACAGAGCGACCAGTGTTTAATACACTGTGTAAATCAGGACCAACCAAACCTCATTAAAGCTCTGTTGTTGACACAGAACTCTGAACATACTCTGTGGTGATCAGTATCACACCCAACTTCATCAGCTCAGTGGATCAACGTGCTAGTGTGCTAACCACGTAGCTAATATGTCTTTGGTTTGATTTCCTATGCTACATTTAATTATCTCTCCTTCAACCCACTTTCTCTCTTCACTGTCCTGTCCATGAAGACACAAAAGGCCATACAAGTATACATTGTCTGGTTGTGGGGGTGTTTGACTCCAAAAAGCTTGGAGGTCAGACCTCCAGACAGGAAGTGTGTGTCCTCAATCATCACGTGTCACTTCCTGTTTGCCCCACCCACCTTTTCTCCTCTTTAGAGTCTCCACGGGCATGCTCAGGTGCATGACGAGAGGGGCGTGCACGAGAGGGGCGTGCAGGAGAGGGACGTGCATGAGCGGGGTGTGCACAGCAGTGAGGAGCAGCAGCGGCAGAGGTTCAGCCCGGGGCCCCGGACTACCATGTTCCGTATCCCAGAGTTCAAGTGGTCCGCCGTGCACCAGCGCCTACTCACCGACCTGCTGGTGGCGCTCGAGGCCGACATGCTGGTCTGGAGGAGGTAGGGGGAGTGTTTGCATGTGTGTGTGTGTGTGTGTGTGTGTATATGTATGTGCCGGTCATGGAAGCAGGTCTGTTCGTGTGTGTGTGTTGTCATGGGTGCAGGTCTGTGTGGATGTGTCTGTGTGTCTGCGGTCATAGAAGCAGGTCTGTGCGTGTGTGTGCGTAGTCATATATGCAGGTATGTGTGTGTGGTCATAGATGCAGGTTTGTGTGTGTGTGTGTGTGTGTGTGTGTGTGTAGTCCTAGATGCAGGAATGTGTGTGTGTTTGTGTGTGTGTAGTCGTATATGCAGGTATGTGTAGTCATATATGCAGGTATGTGTGTGGTCATAGATGCAGGTTTGTGTGTGTCTGTGGTTGTGGTTGCAAGCATTGGATGAGGTGCGTGGGTAAGATGTGTTTGTGAGTGCGTACACAGGCACAGGCATTTGTATGTGAGTAAATTAGATTTTAGAGCATTTAATTCCCATCTGGGATTAATAAAGTACATCTTATTTTATCATATTTATTATGTATATTATGTTTGTTTGCTCTGTGTACGTGTGTGTGTGTGTGTGTGTGTGGGGGGGGGGGGGGGGGGGGCTGTTTGTGTGTGATGATCCCTGAGGGGAAATATGTGTGGGTTAATTACTGTGCCTTGTGTGAGTGAGTCAGTGTTCAAGTAACATTCATTGTTCTTAGCTCATTAGGGCTGACGGAATGTTTTAAATGACCTTTAATTAGTTTGTCCTTTTGTATTTGTGTTTTTATTTAAACTGAAGGTCTTGTCTTTTTTTCCAATGAAGCTGAATGTGATTTAAATTGTGTTTCAATAAAACAAATACACAAATATGTGGTTGTATTTTTTTTCGAACAGCCACTCCACCAAGTCAGTCATGGACTTTGTCAACAACAACGAGAACATCATCTTTGTCCACAACACCATCCACCTCATCTCGCAGATGATCGACAACGTAATCATCGCATGCGGAGGAATCCTTCCTCTGCTCTCTGCCGCCACCTCTCCTTCGGTGAGTAACTGGTTCCTGGTTCGACAATGCCATCTAGTGGCGATGTAGGAGAACTTTCTCCACTTTGTAATCCGTGGAGAAATAAAGAGGCGTGTGTGTTTATTGAAAGTTTTATTTATTGGCTTGGACATTACCTCAATCAGGCTGTAGCGATTCTAATTGTCTTGCTGATTGGTCTGTGTTTCATTTCTGCTTGTTTGTCTGGTTGTTGATCAAATTATTCATCTTTACTTTGCCTTGATTTTAACTTTGTTTTTAATTATTCTCTTCTTGCCTAGAGTGTCAAGGTTAGTAGTCACACAGCATGTGTTTGTTTAGTTCATCGTTGAGTTGGTGGACTCAAAGCCTCACATGAACACACTTGTAGCAGGTTACTGCTACAACGCATGCATCAGGGAATGAGGCAGGAAACTAGATCTATGATAAACACTGACAACCGAAGCAGAGGCTCCTCCTGACTGCCCGGTGGCCTCTGAGCAAAGCACCTTGCATTTAACTACTCCTGATCAGCTTGTATGTTTGCATGTTTGTCAGTTCAGCGTGTGTGTGTGTGTGTGTGTGTGTGTGTGTGTGTGTGTGTGTGTGCGCGCGCATATGTGCATGTCTGTTTATCCATTCTATTCAATGGCTTCATTGGCATGGGAACACATGCACATTGCCAAATCAAGCATCTCTCTGTGTCTCTGTCTGTTTGTCTATTGTGCTGTCTATCCCTATTTGATTTCCCTCTCTCACTCTCAATCACCCCATTAAGTTTCTATCTCCAGGCCCTCTCCCTCTCCCTCCATCATCAGTCTTCTCTCGTCTATCTCTAGATCTCTCTCTCTCTTCGCCTTTGATTCATCCTACATAAGATGCAAAAGAAAATGAAACTTACCATCCTTACTTCCATGTTATTTACACTTACTAAGGTTTTTGCACATGAGTTTGTACGTGGCGGTGCCGAAGGTGATGTAACTGACATGGGTAGAGGTTAAAGGGGAACCGTCACACTGTGATATTTTCTGCCAACTCCGTTTCCAAATAAGAACTACAGGAAAGTTGGACCATTGACGCCATCGGTCGGGGATTTGGTTTCTCCAAATAGGGGGTCCAACAGACCATGATTTCCCCCATATAAAGTGTGTGTGACGGACGCTGTGTCTGTGGTTCCCAGGTGGAGCTGGAGAACCAGGAGGCGTCCCAGGGCATGTCCCCAGAGACAGCTCTTTCTGTCCTGGGACGTCTGGTCTCACTGGTGGACGTCCTGGTTTTCGCCAGCGCCCTCAACTTCTCAGAGGTCGAGGCGGAGAAGAACATGTCGCCCGGAGGCCTCGTCAGACAGTGCCTCCGACTGGGTGGGTGGGGGAGTGTGTGTGTGTGTGTGTGTGTGTGTGTGTGTGTGTGTGTGTGAGTGTGTGTGTGTGTGTGTGTGTGTGTGTGCTGGGTCTGTGAGTGCGCGCAAGTAAACTGACTGCTTATATGAAACGTTACATGAACACTACATGTACAATGAGGGCTAGGGTGCTAAGAAGTTGTTATGGAGCTAGCGTACTAGCATGGTGCTGCTAGCATGATGCTAGCTACAAAGACGCAACGATTAGGGTTAGGTGTGTGTGTGTGTGTGTGTGTGTGTGTGTGTGTGTGTGTGTGTGTGTGTGTGTGTGTGTGTGTGTGTGTGTGTGGCAGAGTGAGGGAGAAAGGATGGTGTGTGAGAGAAAGTCTGTTAACGAGCGTGAGAGAGATGGTGAGAAGATGTTGATAATGTTGTTTTCTAAATCTACCCTTGGTGTGACAAAATTTTTATATTGATCACAGTCACACAGGAATTAGTAGCTGATAGCAAATGTCAGTTTGTTTAGATGGTAAAAGGTTCTAGCATTAAAAACAAACTAACCCTGACACAGTGCATCAGTCAGCTTGAAGTCATGAACCATAATAAACCTTCTCATTCTCTCTCTGTCTCTCCATGTCTTTCTGTCTGTCTTGCGCTCTCTCTCTCTCTTTCTCTGTCACTGTGTCTCTCTCTCTGTCTCTCTCTCTGTCTCTCTGTCTCTCTGCCTGGGGTATGTGTTCTTTCTGGAGTTTTTTCAGCATTAACCGAATCCTCTCTCTTCCTCTCTCTTCCTCTCTCCCCTTCCTCCCCCCTTTCCCCCCCAGCTATCACTATGTCTTAGTTATGCTGCCGTGAACATTATCAATCATTCGTTCCCTTTCAACTTTGAAATGAGAGCCTGAAATGAGAGAGTGTCTTATGTTTATCTGTTTTTGGTGTGTGTGTGTGTGTGTGTGTGTGTGTGTGTGTGTGTGTGTGTGTGTGTGTGTGTGTAGTGTGTTGTGTGGCAGTTCGTAGCTGTCTAGACTGCAGACAGAGACAGAGAGACAGGGGAGGCAAGGCCCAAGAGACACTGCTCAACGGTGCTGTGGTCTGTAAGGTAGGGGGGATCTGCTACCTGTCTCACCTCCTCACGGTACCTGTCTCACCTCCCCATGCTACCTTTCTTACCTCCTCAAGCACCTGTCTTATTCTGTCTGACCACTCTCCCATGTGACTCACCTGTCTCACCTCCAAGGTGTCTGACCTCTCACCAGGTGTACCCCATCTCAGAAATGTGAAAAAACATGATTTTGCATCTGTCCTGACTCAGCCGTGTGTTTCGGGCTTTAGTGATAGTATTGACCGATGGTGACCTCTGACCTCTCTCCTCTCTAGGACCCGGAGCGCCTACTACAGGACGTGGACATCAACAGACTGCGTGCCGTGGTGTTCAGAGATGTGGTGTGTGTGTATTTTTTTGTTTGTATGAAACAAACACTGGTACATTTTTATTTGATGCCTGAATGCTGTCTTTTTCAGTTGTTATGTTTTACACAAGTGTTTATCTGTTCATTTATTATGGGTTGCATCCACAACCCATCCCATTACGCCCAGTAGAAGTCTCCCTGCATTATTTTTTAATTCCAATTTTCTGCATTATATTATTTTGCATTATGCTACACATTAATAGTTATATAGTACTTTGTTTGCTTTTACGTTTTTTTATGTATCCATGAACCTGAATTTGAGGCTTGAATAATTGCATTCTGGGAGTTAGCAGTCCGTGTTCTGAAAGGTGTGTTTGACCAGAGGGGTTGGGGCTAACAGTGCAGTCTCCTGATAGGACGACAGTAAGCAGGGTCAGTTCCTGGCGCTGGCCGTCGTCTACTTCATCTCTGTCCTCATGGTGTCCAAGTACCGTGACACCCTGGAGCCACAGAAGGAGATGGGCAGACCCACCAACCAATCAGAAGCCAGCATGCACCCAGAGCTCAACTCACCCAGCATCACAGGTGGGTCTGTCTGTCTGTCATCTGGCTCTGTTGGTCTGTTTGTCATCTAGCGCCTTCTGTCTGTCCGTCTGTCTGTCATCAAGCTCAGTCTGTCTGCCTGAGTGACTGACTATCCATCTCTGTCTCTCTGTCATCTAGCTCTGTCTGTCTTTCCTAGGCTTCCTAACTTTGCTTTCCATCTTAATTTCAAATCAGTTTCCTTCCTTCCTTCCTTCCTTCCTTCCTTCCTTCCTTCCTTCCTTCCTTCCTTCCTTCCTTCCTTCCTTCCTTCCTTCCTTCCTTCCTTCCTTCCTTCCTTCCTTCCTTCCTTCCTCATTCCTTCGTCTTACATTGAGTTAGATTTAGAGAGAGGAAGTGAAGCTCAATTATAGATCGGCTGCATCAGATCTCTTATCTCCTCTCTGAAATCGAGAGCGAGGGAGAGAGGAGAACCGTGACCAGAATACAGCCTTGTGTGAGTTCACCACAGTGTCTCCACTGTAGTGGAGAGAAGAAGATGAAGACCCAGCGAGTATTCCCTCTCTCTTCATTGCCTCGTCACTAAATGCAACCAGAGATGGGGTGGCGGACGCACACTCGGCCGCATCCCCCTAATCTAGGAGCTGGGGAAGGTGAGGGGATGAATCAAACATGAGCTTGAGAATCTATGCGCTTTTGCTCAAAAGGCCGGCGTCGCTATGATGAGTGAATGTGGAGGGGTTGTTTCCGCATGGGACACCCTTGGATTTGTCGGGGACATGACCTTCCATGATAGTGCACGCTTGGGAAAGAGATACGGAGGGAGATGGAGCCAAAGGAAAAGATCAAGAGGAGAGCTCAAACCCCAAAAATATTTCAGATATGCAGTTCAGTGCGATATGTCTTTCTTGTTCGCTTTCAACCCACTATCCTGTCGTTCCTAACTGTGTGGTCTGTAAAGGCAAAATAAGGCCATGACAATTTTTTTATGAGAAACATATGTGCCCGATCACGAGGAGAGAGAGAGAGAGAGAGAGGAGAGAGAGAGAGAGAGAGAGAGAGAGAGAGAGAGAGAGAGAGAGAGAGAGAGAGAGAGAGAGAGAGAGAGAGAGAGAGAGAGAGAGAGAGAGAGAGAGAGAGAGAGAGAGAGAGAGAGAGAGAGACCTGAAGATATATGTAAAAATATGATGTTGAAAATCAAGATCACAAGACAATGAGGCAGGAAAGAGAGAAAGAAGAGGAGACCCGGAGAAAGACAGGAGACAGAGAGAAGGACTAAGAGAGACAGAGAAAGGAGGAGAGAGATTGAAAGAGAGAGGAGAGATAGCTTGAGAGAGGGAAAGAAGGAGAGGGATGGAGGGTGGGTGAGAGAGCTCGATAGAGGGAAAAAAGGAAGAAAAGAGAGTGATAGAGAGAATGAATGAAAGAGAAGGGGAGCAGCAGCACTAGCATCACGCTGGTCTTCTTGCGGTGTCTCCTGGTGTATTTCTGGGCCCAGTGGTGCCAGACTTTCTATTTTCAGATCCAAGTGTCAAAGCCCATTAGCCAAGCAATCCACCAGCCGATTGGGGGAGGGGAGAGAGGCACACTGCCGCCTTCATAAATTTCAGCAGAAAATGGGGGAATTGTTGGTCGGGCATGTGGCAGACGATTGTCTGACGGAAAGGAGAGCCAAACACTGTGCTAAAGCAGTCTGACCCCAAACACTGTGCACGAGATGAATAATGAGGAGGATGGGACGGGGGGGGACGGTGGGGGGGGGGGGGGGGGGGGGTGGGGGGGGGGGGGGGGTGGGGGTGGTGGAAGGTGAGAGGAGGAGGAGGTGGCGGCACTGAGAGGATGAGGAGCAGAAAGGTCAGAGGAGCAGAAGTAGGTGAGAGTAAGGTGAGAGGAGGAGGAGGAGGAGGAGGAAGGTAAGCCCAGGAACCTCATATCATATACACCACCTATCATTGATTCACAATTGGGTGGACGCTTTTCTCCAGAGTGTCCAACAGTACCGTGAGTGCTGCATAGATTAGGTTGAGTAAATGGAGGACAACATTTTCAACTTCATGAACTTGATTTTGTAATGATGTAACCTGTGCCTGTGTTCTCTCAGACTTCCCCCTAGTGTCCAGCAGCGGTAACAGCAGGTCTGGGTTTCTCCCCACCCCCATCGACGAGGAGTTCCCCCCCCAGGTACGAGGCGTGCAGAACGGAGACGACCCAGAGCTGGACGGCGTCTCCTCCCTCTCCTCCTCCCTGGAGGGAGGGAGGAGGGGGAGATCCCAGGACAGCCTCCCCCTCGCTCCATCATTCAGCAGCATCAGCCAGGGCCCACGGGGAGGCGTCAACGTCCGGGACATCCTGAAGAGTCTGGTGTCCCCTCCGGGGGAGGGAGGGGGAGAGACCCTCTGCTACCCTGACCCCAGCACCATGGCCCAGGCCTCGCTGCCCCGGCTCTTCCACTCCTTTGACAGGTGGGTGCTACCGAATGTCCTGAATTGATGGTGGAGGAGGTAAAGGAGAGGAGGGGGAGGGGGGGGAGTACAGCCAGAGTCAACACCACAATCAAACCGAAACACAAGACCAGAACTACGCTAAACATCACAACTACACCATAGCCAAATCACACTACCTAACCCTAACCCTAAACTAAACTACAACACAATAACCACAACACAACACTAACCAAACTGCAACTACCCAAAACTACAACAAACCACAACCAACAACGCCGAAAACACTACACAAGAATGACTACAACAGTATTAATCCTCAATACAACACCATTACTTCCCCAAAACCAAACCACATCAAAACCAAACCACAACACTACAGCTGAAACATAACACAACTCCATACTTACACTAGAGTACAGTACTCTCCGTAATGCACTACCTAGAACCCAAAAGCACAATTTTAGTTTAGTCTCCATTAAAGTCTTGAACACTGTCTGTGATGTGCAGAGTAAGTCACACATTAGATAGTTAAAAAATAATGATGGCCAAATACTCCACAGGACACCATTTACTCATCGTTATATGTACTGTTTTGACAGTTGAACGTTTGTTAACATAATGTATACGTTAGCACATAACGTAGGACACAATGTTGTGTTGTAGTTCAACACAACGTGTTGAACTACTTCCTTCACAGACAGGAATAGAATAGAATAGATTTCGTGCTAGCTTCACTTCAACTACCCCTCATATCTATCAGCGCTAACCCGGGCTAAAGCTAATGGGTTTTTAAGGAGCAATGCCATGAATCTCTCGCTCTGTGCGGTGTGTTTATAAAAGTCTCAGCGAGAGACTGTGGTTTGTTTACATGGGAGATTTAGATGACACTACAGTAATCTGTCTGGATTTAGGAGTTTACAGAAGCTGCTCTGCTTCTTATCTCCAGGAGTCCATTACATACACACAAAACAAATCTAACTCTTTCTGAAAATAATTTAGGTTGGAACGGAGCAAACTCCCATCTGTTCCCTGGATGAGAGATAGAGAGAGAGAGAGAGAGAGAGAGAGAGAGAGAGAGAGAGAGAGAGAGAGAGAGAGAGAGAGAGAGAGAGAGAGAGAGAGAGAGAGAGAGAGAGAGAGAGAGAGAGAGAGAGAGAGAGAGAGAGAGAGAGAGAGAGAGAGAGAGAGAGAGAGAGAGAGCTCGTGTGTGTGGGCTCCTCTGCTCTGGTCTCCTTCCTTCTCCTCCTCTCTCCTCTCCTTCCCCTAGCTTTTCTCCTCCCTTCCCCTATCCATTCCTCTCATCTCTTTTCCTCTCTTCTGCCGTCTTCTACTCTCCTCCCCTCACCTAACCTCTCAACTGCTCACATTTCATATTGGAATAGCCAAAAATATGATGCTTTGCATCAAATCATGTGATTAATAACTAAATAGTACACAATAATAGTAAACATACAGAGGCCCACCCCTAGTGCTGGTTGACCCTGGAGGAGGAGGAATGGAGGAGTAGTAGGAGATTGGAGGAGGAGGTTGGGGTGGGGTCCCAGGGGCCCTGATGACAGATTAAACAGCAGCAGCCCCCCCTAGGGCCCCCCTCCCCTGTCAACCTCACATCTCACAGCCTTAATGGGAGCTGACGGGCCCCAAACCACTAGCCGCCACACTCTGAATTATTTTTGAAATGCTTTCACACAAACTCACCCCGGTGCGCATCTACAACTCAGTCTCCATCGCCTCCACCTCCCCCTCCATCACCTCCACCTCCCCCTCCCCTGCTCTCTATCTGTTCTGTCTAATTGTTGGCCACCTGCCAGTGAAATGAGCTGCCAAGCCCTCGCCTCTTCATCTGTCCATCATGGCCGCCCTGGATTGGGGATGACAACTTCAAAACAGAAGCCGAAAGAGGAATAAATCCTGGGAGAGAGGTTTATAGAGAAGGCAAAATGATACAGCTGTGTCGACTAGCTGCCGTAGCATCAATGCCTCTATGACGGTATTTATGATTCTGCGTCAGTGATTCTGAACGTAGTCCGCTAAAAAGTCTCAAAGTCACAAATGTATTGACATCTGGTGATCTTTATAATGCTAAGTAAGTAAGTAAGTAAGTAAGTAAGTAAGTAAGTAAGTAAGTAAGTAAGTAAGTAAGTAAGTAAGTAAGTAAGTAAGTAAGTAGGTAAATACTTTATTATTCTCCAAAGGGGAAATTCAGTTGCCACAATAGCACTTGTACTTTGCAATGACAATAAATGGGACAAATTGGGCCATCCATCGCCCTGACATCGTGTCCTTTTGCATTTTTAGAGAGGTGGCCGTAACCCACGGCAACCGCCTTCGTGGGCTACGTAGGTGACGTAGAGACCCACGGCGTACCTACAGTGGCTAGTCAACATGGAAGTATTGAGTAGAATTATAATTTGGCTTCCATCGGTGACTTCCAACATGGGTGGATAGTTTCTACAGTTTGTCCTCTTCTTATTCCTCTCCCTCCCCAGCAGACCTCCTTTCTGGCTTCAGATCCTTTACACTTCACCATATGATGAGACGTTACCCTAATTGGTTCTAATTAAATTAATGAGGAGAAAACACAAATTATCACTTTAATTCCCCTTCGTATCCCCCCTCGAAGCCCCCCCCATCCCTCCACATAATGAATGCAGGGATGGGAACTCCATGTTGAAATATTTTTGTGGTAGAAATCAATCAGTCATTAATATTCATGTGCACATTAATCCCTGCTCAATTAAGAAAATACCATTAATAAAATATCCACTGGTTAATCTATACATGATTCATAAAGTGCTGGATGAGTTAATTATTCATGAAGCGGGGTAGGATTTTTAACCAAGACCCTGTGGGTTTATATTACTATTTTGCTATTAGTATTACTGATATTTGTTTTTTATCATAAATGTATCTTCTTTGTTGTTCTTATTGTGGTTTTTCTCTTGTTAAGTATTGCAGTTATGCTCAGAAACCTCTATTTATAAAGTTTGTTTGATTTATTAGTTATTTAACACTTTTATCCAAATTTAATTACAGTGCATTCCAAAACATGTCATTAAGGACCAGGTTTGGGGGTTTCTTAGCTCAGCAATGCCTACATGTTAGGCTGTGGACATTGGGGGATCGAACCCAGTACCCTGATATAGCCTATTCTGTCTCTGTATTTAAAGCCTGGCTGTGGAGTGGATTACATCACAAAGAACAGATTGGCACCAAGAAATCTGCTGAATTTCTTTTTCTGCCAATCATTTGATCAATATTCAAGCAAGCGCTCTCAGTTTTTTCTCTCTTTCTGTTTTCTCTTGCCATCTCTCTGTCTCCATCTGTCTCTCTTTTCTATCTCTTTTTCTTTGTCTATCTTTCTCGATTTTCTGCTTCTGATCATATTCAATTCTGTTGGCTCTAGACTCTAGTCTTCATACGAATGGAGTTAAGTATTCAAGTCAAAGCTCAAAAACATATCCAAGATGGTTGCCCTTCAGCCTCTGCAATCATCATGTACTTCAGACCCCACTAGCCGGCCAAACTTGATTCATGGTTAACGTTAAAAACATGAAAGAGAGATAAGAAGTACTTTGGCAGAAGCATCAGAGCATGATTTTATCAGAGATGTTAAAACAAAGTCAGTTCCTGTTATGGGAAGGTTCTCTGAGTTTCTGGACGCCAAGGCGTGGGAGATGAGGACTCAAGAATGGACGTAACACAGACCTGCTCTGTTCTCCGTCTGCGTCTCCTCTGGCTGCTAGGTCCTCCTGATCGGTTCTCTCCTCCACTATCCTCCTCGCTCTTCCTCTCCTCTGGGCTCCTCCTTTGTCCTCCTCCGGGCCTGCTCTTTCCTCTCTCCTTTTTCCTCTCTTCCTCTCTCCTATGGGCTCCTCCTCGCTCTACCTCACTACTCTCTTCTACTCTCCTAAAATATAAACCAAATTAAGAGTGTAAAAATGTCCAATGGATTTCTGCCTCCATTTATTTCCTGGCCTTCCACCTTTACGTGTACACTCTGAACTCCACACTCCAAACAAATAGGGGGCAACATATTACCAGAAAGTTGTGGAGTCCACCCCTATTGTAATCGAACTGGTCTGAAACGTGTATCAACAAACGGATAACTTACTTAGCAAACATTATAACACTGTCAGTAACATTATACAATTAGCTACCTTTATAAGCTATCGCTACATAGCCAACATTAGCATTGACAGCCGTTTAATCACCAGTCTAGAAGAAACGTTGCACCTTTAAAGCTTAGGAAAGAAATATCCCAAAGCACAACTTACTTGCTGACCCCTGGTCTAGGGGGTCTGTGAAGCCTGTTAAGAGTGGAACTGTGATGACAGACTGTACTACCAGTTATAAAGATAACTTGACTTAAACATCCCGTCAGGGCTCTGCCTGCTGTCTTCTGTAGTCTGCCTGGTTAGCCTGTAAACAGAGCAGTCCTGTTGCCCCCATCCCCTACGTGGGTTGTAGGGTAGTTTATCCTCCCTGTCAGAAGGCTTCAGGCCTGGGGAGGAGGGGAAGAGGGGATCATGTCAGATCCCTTCGTAATGGCAGGACAGAAGACCCTTTCAGACCTCCGTGGTGATGAAGCGCTGGAGGAATAAACTTGACGTCCCAGTCGACATCTTGTTGTGAAACCCAAGGGTCGCGACTACATAAAGAAGCACTTTCCTCTTCCTTACCTAGCATGCCTCGCTACATCATCGATCATCCTCATCATCAGCAGCGAATATACAGTGTCGTATCGAAAGAGCTCCATGTGTGTGTGTTTGTGTGTGTGTTTGTGTGCGTGTGTATGTGTGCGCTTGTTTGTCCAAGGTCACAAGTTAAACTCCTGAAACCATGTGATTTGACTTTCTTAATGTGGTGGAGTAGGAATACCAGGAAAAGCATTGTCTGCTTTTAGCAGGAGATAATAGGCATATGTTCACTAGGTTTTATATGAACTATAAAAACATCAAGGACGACCGCTACTAACAGCTTACCATACATTAAAATGAGGGTAATAAAAAAATAATCTTTATGTATGTAACGTCCGATAGATGTATGACATGTGCAAAAGGTTTGTTCAGATCTTCCATGTTATGTCTGGTGGTTAAAATTGACAGAATTGACAAAGTAAATACTTTACATGTACAAAAGACGAACAAATATACGTTGTATATTACAATATATATATAAAAATAAACGGAATGATTGAAGGTACGTCACGTATTTATCCAGTCCTCCTTATCTACCAACACAGAACACAGTACACAGTGATCCAGGGTGTTGTTTATCAGCATTCAGAGCAGTAATTTGAGGCTGAAACACCTCAACTCTTGTTCTCCGGGACACTGCTGTGGGCTGAGGAACACAGTGTGTGTGTTCCAGTGGAGTGCGAATGCTCTGGAATCTGAGGTGAAACAACATCCCTGCTCTTAAATATTGTCAACACAGACAAAACATTTGTGTCAGTGTGTGCCTATACATATATGATAAGGTTTTTAACATTTATTTGTGTTTTTATGTTCAAGTATGTTTTCTGATGAATGTACATGTGATACAGGTGTGTGTGTGTGTGTGTGTGCTTGCATGGGTGTATGTGTAGGTGTATATATGTGTGTATATTTGTTTGTGTTCATACATGTGTGTTGGTGTGTGTGTGTGTTCCTGCAGGAGTGTGGTGGTCCCGGTGAAGCAGCCCCCCGCCACCGGCATTGTCATCACTACGTTGGGCATCACCAATGCCAACTCCGGTCTCCCTGGCAACTGTTCGCCAAACATCCTCACCACCCCCACCCCCACCTCGACCACCGCCACGCCCAAAAGCATGATCAACACCACCGGTAGGTTGTCCTCGCCAGAGGTCACGACCGCTTGTTCATGACTTAATAGAGTCGATCCACAACATGAACTTGATACACCCTATACCAGTAATATGGGCCTTATTCACCTAGTGGCCATCTTGGTTTATTCAGTTCACCCACCCAGCTAGCTTTCAGAACCAAGATGGCTGTCGGGTGAGTAAGGCCTAATATTTATTACCTCTTACCTCTCACATGCAGCTGGTGTTCTGCCTAATTTGGCGAATTACTGTACTTCTTAATGACCCTGGACTGAAAATCCTTCCTTTGATGTGCGGTGAATGATAGAGCCCTAGTGTATTTGTAAATATAGACAAATATAGACCCATATCTGTATGCACATTATACAATGTGTCTGATGCATTGCGTCATAGTATTTGTAGCTTACGCTCATTGTAAATGCTTGTTCCTAGATTGTTTTTTCTAATCACAATACTTACATTAAATACAAGGGTTTAATATATATATAAAAACAGGATGAGAACTCAGCTGCAGTACCAGACTACCAATAGTGGCCACTAGATGGCAGTGTTTCCATTCCTTCCATTCCGCTACTTGAACTAGAAATCTTTCTAAGTGAAGATGCACTTTATTGATTCCAGACCAGAAATTTGGCAAGCACAGCAGAAAGTACAAGACTGAAATACAAAGAATATTTTATTTATAAGAATGAGAATAATTTATATTTATATTGTGTGTTTTATTGGCCATATGAGGCACTGGATTAAGTGAAGGAATTAAGTACTTACCTGAGCCATTTGACAGTAACTACAGCGAATAGGAAAATGTGTAACAGCAAAATGAGCAAAAGCAGTTACTTAGCTCTACACCTAGTATTAGAGGTTTTCTCAGTGCTTCCAACAGAAATATAGCAATACTGTGGTGTTTAGTGTGTGTGTGTGTGTGTGCGTGTGAGAGACTCCCTCCAGGCATTTCTCAGGAGCCACTTAACACTGAAGACCATGAGAAAACCAGCACCTTTTTATTGTCCTCCATTGAAAGAAAACAGAAAGAAATGATCTATCTACCTCTAACACACACACTGTCATTCCCCTGTTCTATCACTTCTATCTCTCTCTCTCTCTGTCTCTCTGTCTCTCTGTCTCTCTGTCTCTCTTCCTTGCTCTCTCACACACAGAAAAAACACGGACACACACAGACAAGAAAGACACAGTTAAACATTAATGAGCCAAAACAGAAAGTGAGAGGCAGGTTCAATTCATTCCAGAGATGAACCAATAGAAACAATTGATATCCATGTCATAGGGATGACCTGATCTGATTGTCTGTGAACTCTGTGGCTTCCTGCAGGCCCCACCGAGGTCAGCGTCTCCTCCTCCTCCAGCGTGGTTGCCGGGGCGACCAGCCGGAACCTGCCAGCGGTGCAGACGGTGGCGCCCATGCCTGAGGACTCACTGGAGAGCATGAGGTAGGGAAGGACAGGTCGCTACGGAAACACTATGTAACCACCTCCCCGCTAGTCATGTAGTCACACTATACACCATACACTACACATCTCCAGGTTTGTGTGAGTAGGATACTGTTTGCATGTGTGTGTGTGTGTGTGTGTGTGTGTGTGTGTGTGTTTGCCTGTGTGTGTGTGTGTTTGCATGCATTTCTGTGTGGTTGTTTGAGAGAGAGATTGTGTGTGTGTCTGTGTGTATGTGTTGTAGTTATCATCTTGGGATCCTACCACACATCCTCTCTCCGCACGCTGCCAGGGTTACCATGAACCTCCTTTCCGCACGCTGCCAGGGTTACCATGAACATCTGGATTGGGGTATTAGGGGATGTCAACGGAGAGTTTCCCCGCTCTCTGCTCTGTGTGTCAACCCTTTGGTGACCTTGACGACTCTATCTCTCTCTCTCTTTCTCTCTCTAGCTCTCCCTCTCTTGTCCTGTCACTCTCTTTTTATCTCTCTTGTTCTCTCTCACTCTCTGTATGCCTCTCTCTCTTTGGTTATCTCTCTCCCTCTGTCTCCTATGATTCTATACTCATTCCCTCTCTACTTCTCTCTCTTGATGTCTCTCACATTCTCTTTCTGTCTGCTCTCTACTCGTTTCAACACCCTTGCTCGACAACACTCTATACCCTTTTATTCAGTCTCTACTCGCTATCTCTTTCTCTCTCTGTCTCGCCCTCTCTCCCTCCCTCTCTCTCCCTCTCTCATTATCTTCCTCTTGCTCCACTGCTACTACTACTGTTTCTTTCTCCTGCTCCTTCTCTTTCCCTCTCTGCCCTGCGAACCGACTAGAGAATCAGTTGCCATGGCAGCCGTAACCGACATCACTTACTGTAACCGTGGAGTCAATGATGGTGCTATCTGGTTGCCGGCGCAGAGAGGCCCTGCGTGCTTGTCGGCGCGGAGAGAGAGCTGCACTCACGCCGTATACACATGCACATGACAAGCAACCCCGTGCACGAAACAAGCGACTGTTGACTGTAAATGAATTATTTAGATATGATTAATGTATAGCCCTCTTCGGATAAACGTGTTAAACCTTTGGACTTCCGAAGTTAAACCTATACCGAGGAACCCACCCTAAGAAAGACACATAATGCATGTGAACACATTAACACACACACACACACACACACACACACACACACATACACACACCCAGAAAGACACACGCTTCACCTATTTACCATCTCCTTTTAGTTGCGGTTAAGAACTCTTAGAAAGGTGGTGAATACAAAAGGTTTATAATGAATATTAATATATACTCCTGTCTGGTACATAAACAATATGTTTTATGTACTGCAGTACACTGGATTTGTACTAAACAAAATGAAAAGTAATTCATCCCACCCAAGTCTATAACAAGGAGGATAGCACTTTAACACATTTAACACATAGCTTAGCGTATGTTAGCCGCGTTCATTCGATGGGTTAGCTAGTGAGGTAGTGCTAGCATTCCAGCGTGTTGCGCTCTGCCTTCACACCTCAGATTAGCATGTTAGCACACACACCAGCCAATCAGAATGGCCAATTAGGGAGCTCGGGAGAGCGGCAAAGCCAAGGTGTAAACATGATCATCTGTTGTGCACACACACACACACACACACACACACACACACACACACACACACACACACACACACACACACACACACACACACACACACACACACACATATATGCAGGGATGCACACATGTGATCGTCAAGAAACATTTAACACCATTAAAAGTGTGTCGTTTTTACCAACACTCTCCTAATCCATCTTTTCATTCTCAATTTCTATCTGTCTCTCTCCTTCATTGTCTTTTCCCACCCTCTATTTCCCACCTCTTTATTTCTAAATTCAATTTAATTGTCTTTAATTTTATATTGCCAAATACATAACAATGATTTGAATTGTTAAATATATAAATAAAACATAATAATATATCTATATGACAACTGTTAGTTAATGAAAAAATACATTAATAATGCTATCTTTCCCTATCTACCTCTATATCTGCCTGTCTGTCTGTGTGTATGTGTGGCTCACTCTCTGTCTCTGTCTCTGTCTCTGTCTCTGTCTCTGTCTCTGTCTCTGTCTCTGTCTCTGTCTCTGTCTCTGTCTCTGTCTCTGTCTCTGTCTCTCTCTGTCTCTCTCTGTCTCTCTCTGTCTCTCTCTGTCTCTCTCCCTCTCTCTCTCTCTCTCTCTCTCTCTCTCTCTCTCTCTCTCTCTCTCAGCATCACCTCTAAGTTAGAGCGGGCTCTAGAGAAGGTGGCTCCCCTCCTCAGGGAGATCTTTGTCGACTTTGCTCCCTTCCTCTCCCGCACCCTGCTGGGCAGTCACGGCCAGGAGCTGCTCATAGAAGGTATACACCTCCTCCTCCTCCTCCTCCTCCTCCTCCTCCTCCTCCTCCTCCTCCTCCTCCTCCTCCTCCTCCTCCTCCTCCTCCTCCTCCTCCTCCTCCACCTCCTCCTCCTCCTCCTTTTGCTCCCCTCCCTCCCTCCTTTTCCCTTCTCTCTCTCACCGTTTCCTCCTAGCTCCCTTCTTCTCTCCTCCATCTCCCTCCTCCTCTCCCCATCTCTCCTTCTTTACACCTATCTTTCTCTCCTCCTCTCCTCTACACACATTTTTCTTTTCACAGTTTTTTCATAATTTTATCATCGTGCTTTTAGTAATTTATTGTTATCGTAGACCCATCTATATCTGTGCTGTAATTCTTCATTCATTCATTATAAATGTAAACAAACAAAGGCACTGCCACTCACATGTGCTAAGTCTGAAATCCAGGTCCGTAAAGTAGAAATTCTGTCGTGTTTTAGTTAGAGTCTTGTACTGATCCTGCCGATGTCATCATTAACTGTTAATCCTGGTAGTGGAGGTGGGGGGGGGGGGGGGGGGGGGGGGGGGATTTCGAGTGTCACCTGTGAGACAGGTGTTTTGACTCGTGTCTGTTGCTAAGCGATGGCACGCTGGGGTCAAACTGAAAGAGATCACTACAGGTGAGCTGGTCAACTCGCCACCTTTGAACCCCTCCCATGCTGGTCAATAAGTATTCGGATCTAAGGGGATTTTGGCCTGACACCCCCAGGAACTGAAAACATTCACAAAAACAATTTATTTAATCTCTATTTAACCATTATCATCCTATATCAGATGCTTTTATCCACTGTGACTGTGAAAAAGGAGACCCTTGCGAGCCCTTGGCACGCTGCTTTATTGCCTCACAAGCATTGTAACTTTTTAACACCAAATAAACAGAACTTAGAATGGTCAATCGGTGGTCCAGTTACTACTGAGTTATTATAGAGGAGACCGGTGATTAGTAATCAGACAGCACCTGTCACCCACTCACCTGTCTTCTCGCCGGGTGCCAAGAGCTACGCCCCCTCCTCTCTCATCCCAGACAGCGCCAAACCACACGTGATTTACAGTGGATTCAGATATATCATTAAGGAGCAGGTAGGGGCTGGGGGGCATCTTGCTCTAGGATGCCTACAGTCAGATAGACTGTGGACATTTAGGTCCAACCCAGAACCTTTCAGCTGGGAGTCAAACTAACCACTAGACGACTTAGATTAAAAGCAATAGAAGCTCCTTCTCATTTGTACAACACAATTCATTTACAATACTAGTTATACTGTGAAACCAAGAGATTTTCTGTCTGTGTAGCTTCTGGTTCTGTCCCACCGCTGGAAGAATAAGGTGGAGAAGGCTGTACTTGGTTTCTGGGAAGGAACCTGGAGACAGAGAATCTCAGAGTTGGAGTAGTTATGAGTGATTTTAATCTGTGAGGGTACCATGCTGGAACAGCCCTGGTTAAAAATGTCTGGCAATGGGTCTAGTCTGTCTCACTGTTTGTCTCTCAGTCTCCCCCCCCCCCCCCCCCCCCCCCCCCGTTTTCTCCCTCTCTGTCCGACTCTCCCTCTCTCCTCCACCTCTATCTCCCCTCTTTACCTCAACCTTTCTCTTTCCCTAATTCCCTCTCTCTCCCCCTCTCTCCCTCTCCACTATTCCCTCTCTCCTTTTCCTCCTTTGTACTCTCCTCTCTCCCCACCCCCCCCCCCCCCCCCCCCCCTCCTTCCCAGGCTCTGGGGTGAGACTCTGGCAGCAGAGTAAGAGGCGCTCCATTTACCAGTAATCACTCTCCCATCCATCACTCTGTAGAGCGCCCCAGGGTCGTGACCCCCTGTCCCCCTATGGCCCTCCCCTCCTCCCCTCTCCCGTTCCCCCCCGCCATGCGGTCAACACGCTGCCCTTATGTCGAGTGCGCCCTCAGAGTTGTTGTGCATTTGGGGTTCCATTGGCTTGCGCTGAGAACACTGGGGTCGGTTGTGGCAAGCGAACGTCCTCATTCCCATTAGTTTCGCACCCTCCCCAACCCCTCCCCCCACAACGCCACATCCACCCCCACCCATACCGTAACCCCTTGGCTTGTGCACCGGACAGCGGCGGTCAAAGTGATAGCGTTTAGTTATCGCAGCAACGCACGCTGAGACTCAACAGCGCGTCACCCGCCACATGCTGACTTATGGCCCCAGTGTGTCATGTCATCATGGTAACAAGGAGGAGGCGGGGGGAGGTGGGGGGGGGGGGGTGGTCAGCAGCGGTGGCACTCGGGGTACAACAGCGAGGTCACATCCTTTCTGTGTATTTACAACCAATCGGGGGGCCCAGGACGGAGGGTGACGCAGAGGTCACGCTCCGAGAGGTCAAGGAGGTGTCACGTGTTCTGTGGACAGACTCGAAGTCTCGGTCGTTTTACGATGCTCGTAAATACATATCTTTACGTCTTCTTGTTCTTGTTCTTCTTAATGCGACCCACTGGTTGCATACAGTTGTGTTAAGAAGTGTTGACAATGTGTTGAATTGGTGAATCAACTCGCTAGTGTGCTAACCACGTAGGCGATACGCCCTCGTAGGCGCCGCAGGTTCGATTCCCACCTGTGGTCCTATGCTCCGCGTCTTGCCTCTGTTTCAACCTACTTTCTCTCTTCGATATAGCAAGTATTAAATAAAAAAGCTGTTCTCCAAAAATGAACCAGGCGAATTAAAGTGGTTATTGATTGAATTATTAAAAGATAATATATGGTGGAGGGGATGAGCAGGAATTTCAATAAATATGATATGATTATATTTTGTTGTTGTTGGTTATACAAATTATTCAAGCTTGTTGTGTTCCAGGTTGAAAGATACAATTTATCTTCTGGTAACAATGCATCAATTATGTTACTGAAAGAGGACCTGTGAGGCTGTGAAATGTCTGCCTGCACTTGTCACTTCACTGTGTGTGTGCGTGCATGTTTGTGGGCTTTAACGCTTCTCAAAATTTGTATTTCCCCTTTCCTGTGATCATGCAATTAATTCATCTTCATCTTCCTAGATACTTCTCAACTGAACAGATGCTCAGAGTGACTGTGATTGAATAATTCAACTTTCACTATTCCCTCATTGAAAGGAACACTGTTTAATTTGCATAGCATTTGAGTAAATATCAACTTAAAATGTCATTATCTTCATTTTCTTCTTTTGTCTTCATAAATATCATTATGCAATAGAAACGGCTGATGCAACTTCGAAATGTATGCATCATATCTGTTTAACACTAGATTATATTTATGTGTATATTGGGGCACACTAGTGTTTGTAGCTACAGTGTGGCAGTTAAATCAGTTGACCATCACGTCCTCTCTGTCGATAGCGGTCAGTGCTGATCAATGTCTTTTGTTTATATCGACCTACAGGATAAAAATCTAAAGGACACACCACGCTGGTTTCTGTCTGTCTGTTTGTTCCTGTCTGTCTGCCTGTCTGTTGTCTTTATGTCAGCCTTGTTAACCTGTCTCTCTGTATGCACGGTATGTATCTTTATCTCTCACTCTCGCTCTCGCTCTCGCTGTCTTTCAGGTGCCTGTGTGTGTGTATGTGTGTGTGTACTGCTTATATTAAGCATTACATGAACACTACATGAACATTATGGGGTAGGATGCTAGGAAATTGTTATGGAGCTAGCTTATTAGCATGGTGCTACTAGCATGATGCTAGCTACAAGGAGGCAACGATTAAAGATAGGTGTGTGTGTGTGTGGGGGGGGGGGGGGGGGGGCAGAGTGAGGGAGAAAGGATGGTGTGAGAGAGAAAGTCTGTTAATGAGCGTGAGAGAGATGGTGGGAAGATGTTGATAATGTTGTTTCCAATATCTACCTTTGGGGTGACAGCTTTTTTGATATTCATCACAGTCGCACTGGAATTAGCAGCTGATTGCAAATGCCAGTTTGTTTAGATGGTAAAAGGTTCTGGTATTGAACACAGCGCATCCAGTCAGCTTAAAGTCATGTGACGATGAACCATAATCATCCATGTAATTTTCTCTCTGTGTCTCTCCATTTCTGTCTGTCTGTCTGTGTGTGTCTCTCTATCTCTCGCTCTCACTCTCTCCCTCTCCCTCTCTCTCTCACTCTCTCCCCCTCCCTCACTCACTCTCTCCCCCTCCCTCACTCCGTCCAGGGCTGGTGTGTATGAAGTCCAGTACGTCGGTGGTAGAGCTGGTGATGCTGCTTTGCTCTCAGGTCAGCCTGCTATTCTCAACTCCCCACTCTCACTGTCTTTACCCTCACTATCACACTTAATCTCTCTTCCTTTCTCCCTACTATGCTCTCTTCCTCTTTTGCTGTCCCTCTTTCCTCCACTCCTTTTTTAATCAACCTTTTTATCAATCGTCTCTTGTATAACCTTTATGATGCTGCAGGGTTATGGCAGATTAATGCAATCATCATACCACCACTCTAGTGTACGTGTCTTCAGACATAGGATAGCGATCCTCATCCAATTTTTTAATTAACCAGAATCTGGGTCATAATTAAGTTCTACCATTCCTCCTCTTTCTCTCCTTGCTCCACCTCATCCACCTCATCATCCTCCTCCCCAACCCCCACCTCTTCCTCCCCTACTTCCTCCACCTCCACTACCTCCTCCTCCTCCTCCACCTTCCCTTCTTCCTCTACCTCCTCCTAAACCTCATCATCCTCCTCGACCAGCCCCTCCTCCACCTCCACATCCTCCACCACAACCACAGACACAACCTCCGCCTCCATCCCCTTCTTTCTTTTCCTCCTCCACTACCTCCTCCTCTTCCTCCTCCCTACCTCCTCCTCCTCCTCCTCCTCTCTACCTCCTCCTCCTTCACCACTTCCCGCAGAGAGAGACCTTAATCTGTAGCCCATCTCAGTGGGTCGTCCCTGGTGCCTGGTGCGGAGCTCCAGTGACTGATCACCCTGCGACTGACCCCCAGAATCTCTAGCTAAGCCCTTGTTGCCAGAGAGGTCAGCGCCCCCATGTAGTGGTTACTACAGGAAAGACATTTAACATACCTTCTGTCGCTCCATCTATCTTCTCAGGAGCCCCATCAGGAAGACATTATTCTGAGCATCTGAGCTTAGAGACTGTGGATGCAAACCAGCAGGGTTAGAGTTTAAAGCCGTCAGAGCATCTCTCTCTCTCTGTCTTTCTCTCTCACTCTGGGAGAGGAAAGGGACCGAAGCTGGACATCTGGTCCCGCTGGTTCCCCCCAGAACCTTCCAGAACTCAAAGGGAAAGGCAGACATTTTGTTTCCATTGAACAACAATCAGCTTTATACTCAACCTGCAAGGCTAGCTTCAATAGAAACAACAATAGAAGAAAGTAGACTAATGGATAAACGGTTGAACGAACAGGGATGACAAGATTATTATGGGGTAGACTGTGGACATTGCAGGATCAAACCCAGTACCTCAAACACTACCATGCCTCCCATAACATGGGAGGCATGTGAACTTTAATAACATAGTCTGATATTATCTTCAGATATGATCTGATCTTAAGAGGCACCAGACTGGGGGTCTGATGATCTGCTCTGATTAGCGTCCTCAGCTAACGGCGTGAGTCTCCACTGACATCGCGGTGAAATGGCACCGCTAGCGCCCCTCGCTCGCATTTCTTAACATTAATGTTCGGAGACAGCAGAGAGAGCTTATTTGACCTTTAACCCTGCTCCACTCTCAGCCCCGTCACTTCTATGAATAAATTAGCACTAAGGATCTGCCATTTTTGCGTGGATTTCACATACTAATCTCAACCATCACCATCTAATGTGACTGCAGACCACGATGCTACAATGGATTAGTTTCCATGATGCACTGGGGATGGTCAAGTTTAGGTATTTGATTGATTTAGGTGTTAGGTTACAATTGGTTAAGTTTACTTATTAGGCTAGAGACGGTTAGGTTTAGGTATACGGTAAGATAAGGTTCTGTTTGGGTATTAGGTTAGAGATGGTTAAGTTTAGGTATTACGTTAGAGTATGTTTAGGTATAATGTTAGCGAGGGTTTAGTTGAGGTATTAGCTTAGGGATGGGTACGATTAGTACAGAGAAGTGTGTCTGTGTGTATCCCTTCCCAGCAGTCCGCCAGTAGAAAGGTCAGACAGTTCTGTTCTTTGTAACAGTTTACCCCAGGGAGGGAAAGGGGTGGGGGTCCAGAGTGGAGCCATAGGACTTTAGAGATGGAAGCTCTCCAGATGTACAGACTTTGCTCCCTGGTTCTCTGTCTCTCCGTCTCGCCGGCTCCCGAGCTGAGAGCGGAGCTGCAATTAAGATCCCAGACAGACCTTTCTCTCGTCCTCTGACAGGTAGGGTTCTGACGCCTGAGACATGCTGAACCTCCATAAAGATGAAAGTGGGAAGTGGGAAGAGGGGAGAGTATGTTTAAGCTAACTGCGCTAAAGCTAAGTTTTCTCCAAAACGCCTTGTCATATGTGTTTCAAAAGTGCTTTTCTGAAAGGTCGGTACCATTACCCATGTGGAAACAACTATCCATTGCCCAACACATTCTATTTTTCCACGTCAGAGGTAGCGATTTTAAAGGTGTATTTGTAGTCATCGATTGGCAGTGCATATTATATAGCATTGTCTTATCTTCTGAAGCCAGATCCCTCCTTCCAGGGCCCTCTGCTTCACATACATTCACACACCAATGGAGGAGTCAACATTGCAAGGCAGCAACCGTCTTGTTTTGGTGCCTTGCTCATGGACAACTGAACCGTCAAACCAGCAGCCCTCTGTCAGCTAGACGGCCCTGAGCTAGCCCGGTAAGCTTAGCCAACCAAAGTTCCCATGGCCATAGTTGCGACGCCGCATTAGCATGGTTGGTATTAAGAGTAGGCTCACGTTTCCTCAAATGAGCAACAAAGGGCTTCTCTTAAACCCTGGCGATGGCAGGCGATCCCCCAGGGCCGCTCTGCCCTCATGGCGGATAGAGAAAGAAAAGGACTAGAGTCGCAACGTCAGTGAACTCTAAGGGGGTACCGAGGGGGTGTGTGATGTCATCGCCCCCTGACGGCCTAGCTGTCATTATCCTGGCACTGCCCCCCTCTCTCTTGTCCTCGTTCCTCGTACACTCTTCCACATGCACACACATTCAGGGGCCCAAGGCCGGGTCGCGAAGGCTCCACATGATGCCTGTCCAGAACCGACTCCTCTGCTTCTCCCAAGAGGGTAGGGGGGAACATTTGTGATCCAGATGAGTTCTCTCTCTTTCTCTCTCTCGCTCTCGCTCTCACCGCCCCCACCCCTCCCAGACAGGGGGGATCCAGCAGCCCCTTGGTCTGGTGGTACTGGGGTCTCTGGCTCGAGGCGTCGGGTGTTTTGACAATAGAATGAAAAACAAACGGAGACGGAACACAATGAGGCCGTCCTCATGTCTGATTCTCTGGGTGATGTGTAAAAGATGCAGTTGGGAACTATCTTGGTTTACATGTTACACGCCATCTATCGGGCTGTCTATCTAGCGGCCATACGTTATTAGATTTATACATGGACGGTGGTGTCAGCCATGCAAGGCTACAGCTAGCTTGTTGGGAGCAGTTAGGGTTAGGTGTCTTGCTCAGGGACACCTCGGCGAACACCTTCCCGCGGTCAAGTCCAGTATCACTTTCCTCGGTTTTCAACCGTGTCCTCCTCCTCCAGATGAGATGGAGGAGGAGAAGCAGGAGGGGGGGGGGGAAGTAGAGTAGGAAAAAGGAGATGGAGAGTGAAGGGGAGAGAATCATGGGAGAGAGACGAGGAAGAAAGTGAAGAGGAGCAGAAGGAGAGCGAGGAGAGGAGGAGGGGAAGTAAGGCAATCCCAAAGCCAACACTCTCACTTTTAAATGTCTTTTTAATCTCTTCCAGAGCCTGTTGTGAAAAACACTGGTGTCTGAGCCCTGGGGGGCCGCTCCCTTTCTCCCCCCCACCCACCCCCCTCTCTCCTTTGCCCTCCCCTCTCTGTCTCCCTCTCTCTCTCTCTGTTACCCTCTCTTTTTCTGTCTCTTTCTCTTTCCTCCCCCCTCTCTCTTTAAACTCTTTCTTCCCTCGCTCTCCTTATTCTGTCCCCCTTCACTCCCTCTCTTGCTTCCTCTCTCCCTCCCCTCCCTATCTCTCCCTCCATCTCTCCTTATTCTCTCCCCTTCACTCTCTCTCTCAACCTCTCCCACTCCTATCTCTCTCTCTCTCCATCTCACTTTATCTCTCTGCCTCTCCCCGTTTCTTTCTCTCTTTCGATCTTTCTCTCTCCTTTAATCTCACCCTCCCTCCCTCCCTCCACTTCCCCTCCCCTCTCCGTTCCCTTCTTTCTCACTCACTGCTCTCTCCCCGTCTCTCTCATCTACAGTCATTTGTCACTGTACAGGACAGAGGAACGAGAGGAAATGACTATATTTTAGGAAGAGGATCTGCTTTCAACCCTCAATTACATCTCTGCTGTGTTTACAGATCTGTTCTCAGAGGGGGGGGAGTGAAGGGGGAGAGAGGAGGGGGACGCTCACACATGCAGTGCAGGGTTTCAGTCTTTAAAAGCCACAACTCGCCCCCCTCCTCCCTCCCCCACATACACACACACACACACACACACACACACCCACCCCAACGGATGCATGAACTATAGGTTTTCTGTACCTACTTGAATTACAAGCCATAAAATGTTCTCCAAACCACTGGAGGGGTTGGCGTGTGATGGCACATGTGTTTCTTCTTAATCGTAAAGCTTGGCGAGTATAGAGACGCTATTTGTTCAGCAGTAACATACATGTGGTGATGATATTGGTGGGTCTTTTGTTACTGTTACTGCCTAAGGATAAATGAGAAAATAAGTGTTTCTTTAAGCACCGTGCTATTAATTGGTGTTCTTTGGGGAGGTTTTGTCATGCCACAGTTGAAGCAGTATAACATGAATATCTTACAAGATGTGGTGTATACCTGGTGACCTCACAGACGATGAGGCCGGCAGGAAACACGACCTCTCACTTCCCATTTCAGGAGTGGCAGAACTCCATCCAGAAGAATGCTGGGCTGGCCTTCATCGAGCTCATCAATGAGGGACGGTACGTGTCTATCTATATGTCTGTCTGTCTGTGCCTCCCCATTCCGTTCCATCATTCCTCCCCTCCTTCATTTTTTTCCAGTTTTATCTCTCTCCTTATATACAGTATATATTCCCTCTTCTTTCTGAGGGTGTGTCCAGGAAGTTGTTTAGGGTAACGCAGGAAGTATTTCAGAGCAGATCAGGAAGAAGTTTAGAGCAGAGCAGGACCTAGTTTAGAGCAGACTAGGAAGTAGTTTAGAGCAGAGCAGGTAGTAGTATAGAGCTGAGCAGAAAGTGGTATAGAGCAGATCACGAAGTAGCTTAGAGCAGATCAGAAGTAGTTTCGAGCAGAGCAGGAAGTGATTTAGAGCACAGCAGGAAGTAGTTTAGAGCAGAGCAGGAAGTGATTTAGAACCAAGCAGGAAGGAGTTTAGAACAGAGCAGGAAGCTGTTTAGGGCATAGCAGGTGTCGTTTAGGGCAGAGCAGGAGATAGTTTAGCGCAGAGCAGGAAGTAGTTTAGCCCAGAGTAGGAAGTCGTTTCAAGAAGTGGTTGGTCCATCTGCTAATCCATCTGGACCTGCTGGGAATCTTTGTTCCAATCCCCAGCCCCGGCACTGCCTATACTACCCCCACCCAAACATTAGCCCCACCCCATACACCGACCCGTCCCCCCAGCAGTAACCCCATCCCCTTAGAGGCTCGCCCAAGTTGGCCGAGGAACAAGGGGTCGTCCCGTCTGGTTAATTTGGCAGTTCGGTGAACTTTGGTGCTCACAGACTTTGCTGACCAACAGTGCAGTGAGCCATCCTTTTGACTATACTGTGCAAGTGTAAGTATCCAAAATAAAGTATAAGTGTCTATATTCATCTATAGTATACTCTATAGTAGACTCTACTCCAGGGAATCTGGAGTAGAGTCTGTGTCTGTGAGTGTGGACAAAACAATGTTCCCAAATGGCCTTGGTGTTCAAGCGTAGGGAAGATTTAGTGTGGCTGTTGTGTACATCGAGTGTAGTTTTGATGTGAATCCAGCATAGCCAGTGGATAAGGTGTTAGATCAGTTGGTCCTGTACTGGTGCTGGACTGGGATGTACCTGCAAGCACATGCAGTAGTTCCAAAGTCTGGCTTAGTTCGCCAACTAGAGCTAAGCCAACTAGTCAACTAGCTAACCCTGAATATCCACCACATAACCATCCACTCGTTGACAAGCACTTGAAAACTTTGAAAATCTTTGAAAACACTGTGATTAGTGTTGAAATAGCTAAGGTGGAGAAACTTTTTATTTTCATAACCAGCCTGATTTGTATTCCTTTATTTCTACTGGACCAGATTCAAACTGCTCTAATTTATATGGGACCAGAGTAGAATTACTACTGTCTATTGGATAAGAGGAGAATTAAAGTATGTATCAAATGCGAGATGAGCATAGCTTTAATTAAAACCACGCTGGACTAACGGTGTGTAAAACAGCACATCATCTCCACAGAATAGCCCGATGTTTTCCATTATTAACTCAATTGGAATTTAAATGTGGGATGGTCTAGCGGGGGAGGAGGGTGAGGAGGGGGTGGGAGCTACGAGAGTTAGTGGTCCATGTCTTGTCATCAACAACGGGAGGGGGTTGGGGGGGAGGGGGATTGACGATCCTGGCAGCCAATGGGGAGGCTGGGTCAATCAGGCATGTTCCAAATAAGCTTGAATGCCTCAACAATGCTGGGTTCCTTAATGCTGCTGCTGAGGCTGTCGCTGCGGCCCTGAGATGTAACACAGACAAACCATGTTCCTCTCCACCACCTTTCAACCATACTACCACCACCACCACGATCGCCACACTATTAACACCGCCAGCACAACCAGCACAACCACCACACCACCATCTATACCTGCAGCCATGTTGCAGCGTCCTGATACGCACCACCATTCTCCTTAATCCTCTTCCCTTTTCTTCCTTTCCACCTCCTCCTTTTCTTGCTCTTCCTCCTCCTCCTCCTCCTCTTCCTCTACCCCCTCCTCCTTCTTCCTCCTCTACCCCTCCCTCCTCCACTCCCTCTCCCTCCTCCTCCTCTCCCCCTTCCTCCTCCTCCTTCCCTCCTCCTCCCCTTCCTCCTCCTCTCTGAAGGCTGCTGTGCCATGCGATGAAGGACCACATCGTCCGCGTCGCCAACGAAGCAGAGTTCATCCTCAACAGACAGAGGGCCGAAGACGTCCATAAACACGCAGAGTTTGAGGTACACACATGTTCACAGTATACACATGGTGTTCGAAATGTACACGTATACACATGCTAAGAGTACACACATGGTGTTTGATGTAGAGGACATTCTTGATGTTTGAGGTGCAAGTACGCACATCATGTTTGAGGTATAAGCATGTCCAAGATAAGATAACGTTAAACAAAACTTAATTTAGTCCTGGAGAGATTAATGGTTTATATATTTTTTTATATAAAACATTTCAAATCAAAGAGGGGAAGATAAAACATAAAATAAAAAGTGGAGTAAAAAAAAATAAGGAATATCACCAATGTAAAAACACATCTATCTTCAAAGTAAATCTGAACCACAGAGGTAAAAGTCTACAATCTGGCCTACAGTGGTGGATTCCCTGCTGTGATTATAAACGCTAAAGAAATCCTATTAGGAGAGAAGAAAGCTAATTATTTTGTATTCCTCTAATCCTGTCTCCTGTCTCCTCACAAGGATTCATGTATTAATGTTATAATCCCTATTAATGAAATGTAATATTTAATATTTATTGATATAGCAATATATGAACATATAGCATATAGCATTATAATAGCTACCCTGGAAACTAACATTAAAACACTTTTCACTGGAAGCTGTTCTGTAAGACATTAGGATGAGCCGCTGATATTTCTCATGAAATAGGCCACATCCTAACAGAATATTTTCCTTATCATGACGAGCCGTTCAGCTACCACATTCAGTATTAGCTGCTAATACAGTTTAGCGCTTAATATGTAATAGATAACCCACTGCTAGCTAGGATGTCTTAACTGCTAACAAAGTATAGATAATGTACTACTAGCTATACTGCATTAGCTGCTTACACGCTATAGCTAACACACTATTAGCTATTCTGCCTTAGCTGCTAACACAGACAGCTTAGCGGCTAACAAGGTATGGCTCATCAACTGCAAGCTATAACATGTTAGCTGCTAACACACTGCTAGCTATAGTGTGTAAGCTGCCAACACACAGGAGACACTGAAGCTAGGGGGGAGGATTTTTATCAGCTTTAAGGATCCTTGACCTGCTGGATAAACCGAAGAAGACACCTTGATGTGGGGGTCACTAGACCTCCCCCCTGGGGGTCAGGGAGGGAGACAAGGGGCTCTACCTGGCCTCTTCATCTCCCTGTCTCTCTTCCAGTCTCCCCCCACTCACTGTATCACCGCCCCTCACAACGCTTCAGGAGGAAGAAAATGAGACACTTTTACAATTAAGTTGCTGTCAGGACGCGGGCACCGGTCGGCTTAAAACGATAAAGAACGTTTGATATCTGTCAGGGGAGTCACGTGGTCCAACGTGAGATGACACGCAGAGATTGAGTTATCGTCCGTATGAGGAATATGTTGCGGGATAATATCTGACAGAATTCAAATTTAAGTCAGGAAATTGAATTAGCTTCCAGCTTCTGTTAGCAAATTAGATTGTGAATATTAGCTGGCGAGCCCCCACAGGGGCTGCGCAGCGAGGCAATCTGCTTTGAGTTGACAATATACTCCGCTCCCACGCAGCACATTTAACCACCTACAATTCTGCTCTGGAAAACTGTTCTTTAAAAGCATGTTAAATATAAAAAGAAAATAAAATGTATATATATTTCTAATAAATGTTAAAAATAAATGCTTTTTTGTTACTGCATTAAAACCATTACTATCAATAATAGCTTTTTTAACAACACATACTTTGGTTTACTATAAACATAGCACATTAGCATATTTAACTATAGCCCACACGCTAATACAAATAAAGATTATAATCGGAAATGTGTGAAAACCTTATTACCAGACAGTGTCTTTGTGGATCGATGACTATTGTTTTATGAATATTACGATTTATTTATTTATTTATATCAGGAATGCTAGTGAGCTTCACAGGGAATTAAGGCTTACAGGCTAACCTTCAGAACGGTGATTTACTGCATGTCTCAAAGTCAACTGAATATTTCCCCCCCAATCCTACGAGCCTCTCCATACACCGGGGTGTAGGCTGCTGTGTTATGTGGCACACGTTTCATTTCCCTCTTGAACAGCTGAATTTGAGGGGTTTTAATGTTCAAACTTCATCATGAAAGTAAAACCACAGAGGACATCACAATCTGTCAATATGTTTTCAAACAAAATCTTTAAAAGAAATCGAATCAAGTAGTTTGTCTTTTTTTGTTCAAATCTACTACCTGTCAAGTATTTCTGTGATTCTCTCTTTATTGTTATATTAACTCAACTTTGCTCAACTGAATTTGTATTTCTTGTTCTAGTTGTCTTATTCCCCTTGTTAAGCCCTTTGTATTGC
The DNA here is from genome assembly GCA_026745465.1 of Lota lota. Classification (NCBI taxonomy): domain Eukaryota; kingdom Metazoa; phylum Chordata; class Actinopteri; order Gadiformes; family Lotidae; genus Lota; species Lota lota. The sequence continues at coordinate 8,128,267 of JACYXH010000772.1, forward strand.
AAATGTGCACAAAAACCGCTCTATAAATAAAGCTTGATTAATAATAACAATATTACAAAATACGCTTGGGGTTAATCCAACAGTGAGCATCCTAAACCTCAACACTACTAAATGAATAAGTGAATTATTATCAATATGTTGTATACATGGTGTAAGTATCATTTTGTATTCCACGCCAGTCCACCTGCTCTGCGTACACGCTGGACAGGAGAAAGGAGGAGAGGACGTGTGACCACCTGATGTCTGCCGCCAGGCACCGAGACCATGTGACCGCCAACCAGCTCCGGCAGAAGATCGTCAACATCCTCAACAACCAACACGGTGCCTGGAGTGACCCCACCCACAGGTAAGGCACCATAATCTCACGACGGAGCGCATCAAAAAGGCATTTCAAGTGTGTGTGAATCGGCGAGAGTGGTTTCAATCAATTCCAGAATGGAATTAAATATAAAAATATAATATTTTTTTTCGGACTGAAACCCATTAATGCAACATTAAGGGTTTTAAGTGTCTAATGACTAAAGTGACCAGTATATAATTTTATAGTGCCGTCTCATGAATTAACAGATTTCAGAAGGAGATCTATATGTGTATTTCTACAGTTGCCAGTGCATTTTAAGCCTTTTACAGTTTACCAGTGCTGGTCAAGTTTGTGTTCAGCAATTAGGTGCTTAGAGATCTCTGCCTCCAGTTACATAATTTGGTCGAAACAAATTGAAGTTAAAGAAAAATGGTCCTTTCACCCAGATTTGATCTTGTCTGCTTTTAGACTTAAGATTATTAGCCTAAAGTCTGATTTGTGAGACTATATCCAGTTAAATGTCCAGTGTAAGGCCCACAATCGGGGTGAGGGAGTTACAACCGAGCGGGGTTAAGCTCTGGAACACTGGTCCACACTACCAGGTCCTCCAGAGCTAACACGCGCTAACACACGCTAACGCACTAACGGGTTGACCGCTACCGTGGCGCCTGGCGGCTTGTAGGGTTGAAGGTTTAAGATCACCTCAGTAATGTCATTTTCCCAGCATCCTTTGGGGGTCAGTGGCGAGGTCAGCAAATGCAATTACAGCCTGGATTGGCCCAGGCTCCCCCGGGACAGCTGATTGGCTGGTGGTCAGACAGGCTGTGGGTGGTAGTGGGGGTGGAGGGGGTGTTGGTGGTGGGTGGATGGAGGGTTAAGGGGTTGCGGGGGGTGGTGTTTGTGTGCGGCTGTCGGAATTGGGCTGAGCTGCTCAGTCACACATGAAGGCGTGTGTGTGTGTGTGTGTTTGTGGTGGAGAGTTTGTGTGTGTAGTGTGTTTGTGTGTAATGTGTGTTTGGAAAGTGTGTGTGTGTGTCCCAGAATGCCT
>JACYXH010000772.1:8132115-8167115 GCA_026745465.1 Lota lota
CTATCAATTTTAGCTCCGCGCTGATAAATCAGCTCGAAAATTGGTTGTCAGACGTTCTCCCCGGGAGGCAGTGATGTCCCGTGGCCTCTGGCCCCTCCCTGACGTTGACCTCCGACCTCTGTCAGTGGATTATAAAGTTCAGGCTCGTCTGAAGTGAAAGGAGACGTCAAGACCAGCTGATGAATTCACTCTTTATATATATATATAAAGAGTGAATTCACGCTGTTGTACGCTGAGTATTTGTTGTCGCAGGAACACTATCTATAACACTATAATATATATATATAAATATATAGTGTTCTTGCGACAACATAGGGCCACTTTACTACACGCCACAACCCCAAAATCGTTTCTACATTCGGAAGTATAGACTTGTGATTACACTTTATATAGGATATTATTTATTATATAATAATACATATTTAAATGTTATTTATTGATATACCTCAAAGACACTCAAGGACACTTTAATGATCTGTATGCATGTTTATATTCACGCACACACACACAAACGAATGACTCCAATTACAATTCAGTTACAATTTCCAATTACAAACATGGATTCAGTTTAAATGTGTGTGTGTGTGTGTGTGTGTGTGTGTGTGTGTGTGTGTGTGTCATTACAGCATAATACTGTAGACTCTAGTGTACCAGACGCCATTCTATCCTGAAACGTTCCTCTTGACCCTACATGCTTTCTCTCTTTAAACGCAAGAAGGCACTGGTCCTTCGCCTCTCCTGTGTTCGCTTGCGTCCATTTTGGCGGCCATGTTGACGTCCATGTTGGCTCTAGCGTCAGCTGACACAGCAGCAACGCTGGCGCTCCCCCCGTTGACTGTAAGCTAACCTGACAGATGCATCGATCGGCAACATCCCCTGTATAATTACTTTCTAGTGGCGGAGGAGGGGTAGAGGGATGGAGGCGAGAAGGAGGAGACGGAGAAAGGAACCGGTGGCTAGTATTGATCGGCTGGTGGTGGTGGTGATGGTGTGAGGGCGAGTGGTGGTGTTAGGTCGGGTGGTGTTGGTGCGGGCGGAACCGGCGTTTCCCTTGACTAACGCCGAGGTTCATCCCTCAGCAGTGATGAATGGTAACTAGCTCCCCCTGGATAATAACTTTGTGATGGAATGGACCTTTTTCCCCTGACCTGACCGCAGCCCTTAAAGGGTTATCAATTCTAATCGAGGCTCGCGGGGCCTGCCGCCCCCAGCCCCCCCACCCACCACTGAGAGCTTTACGATCGGTTCCCTGGACCCATGAAACCTCCACACCCCCTTCTGACACCCTATTTGCGAAGACAGAGAGGTTGAAAGAGCAAGGTCTCCTGTCGTGTCTGCAAATGTAATGAGTGTGTTCTCACACGTCAGCTTTTAATGGTCACGGCTGTGGCGAACGGTCGTCTCCGCGCAAATTGCATCAAACAACAATAACAGTGTGAATGAAGATGAAGATGTTATGATGTTATTGAGGTCAAAGCTGTATTGTCGATGGACCGGACGGGAAGCCAAGGCTTCCAAATCACCTTGCTTCGGTGATGTGTTTTATTTTAAACTGCTCCTTTTTGTTCCTAACCATCCTTCGCTTCTCCTGTCCTCTTCGTGCTCAGCTGGGTTCTTGACCTATGTCTGGTGTTTGTCTTCCTCCCCACGGTGTTCTTAACCTTGCCCGCTGTTCTAATTATCTCTGGAAGGAGTCCCACACCTCCCATCATCCATTTCACCTGACCTGCCTCCACCGCGCCCCCGTACCAGATGAGGGATGGGGGAGGCTGCGTGAAGTTGGATGGCTTGGGGGGAGGGTGGGTTAGCCGCCGTATCGCTAGTTTCCGTTTCCTTCCATCTTCCTCAAAACCAGACAAGTTGGGCTGGAGCTAATCTGCTTTCTCTTTAGTCTTGGTCCAATAGCTCTCTCTCTCTCTCCCTTTCGCTTTCTATCTCTGTCTCTGTCTGTCTGTCTCTGTCTCTGTTTCTTGCTCTCTATCGCTTTCTCTCTATCTTTCTCTCTTGCTCTTTTTCTCTCACTCTCTTGCTCTCTGTGTCTCTTTCTTTGAACTGTCTCTGTACTTATGTATTTTTATCAATGAATGACAACAGCTCGTCCACAGCTAAGTGGAAGCATTCGCGGCCTAGCTTAGCATACTTTCAGCTCCCAAGTGGTGATGAGGAACCAGGAAGTGGAAGCAGATGAATGTGCACTACGTAGCATCGCTAGCATGCGGTGCTAATCCGATCACGATGTGAGCTCTTGTTCTCAAACAGAGTGCTGTTTGGACGTAGAGGAAGTTACAAAGTGTGTCCCCTCCTTCACTCCAGAGTTAACTTTGAAACAGAGCTCTGGTCTGTTGTGCCTGCCACCATATGTTTGCCAGTCTCTTGGATTAATCCGTCATTGTCAAGCATGTACAATGTGGCAGAAAAAGAAAACACTGTGAATCCCAAAACATCTTACTATTTGACCCGCAAAGCAATGTTTATCTCCTCAGTTTGCGGTCTGTTGTCTAACTGACTGCCTTGGGTGAGTTTTACTATTCTGTTAGTAGAAATAGTATTAAATTGATGGTTCAATGCAAATTAGCAGACATTTTAATCCAAAGCACTTTACAGAGACAGGTTGTTAAGGAGAAGGTAGGGGTTAGACAGTGAATACAGAAAGTTAATTTAGGAGCCGGTTGGGGTTAGGCAGTGGATATAGAGATAGGTCATTGAGGTGGTAATCTCGAATATTTTCATGAAAATAAATGTCTGTTAAGTAACTATCTATTACTGAATGAGGTAAGACAATGGTAACTGAACCTGTGGCTCACAGATGAAAGCCCTTGCATTTGCAGTATTATGAATGTTATGAATTGGGTGTTGGTTGTGACGCCGTTGGGATCTATGGGAACAATTATCGCCAAAGCTACCACCAACGAGAATGAAACGGATATCTTTGAGAGTGCCACTTTATAAAGCAGGTAGGGGTTAGACAGTAGAGAGACAATTAATTTAGGAGAGAGTAGGGGTTGGACAGTGAATACAGATACAGGTCATTAAGGTTCAGGTAGGGGTTGAACAGAGAATACAGAGACCGGTCATTAAGGAGCAGTTAGGGGTTATACGGTTAATGGTAAATGGTAAATTTACTGAATTTATACAGCACTTTTCAGACCAGTGGCCACTCAAAGCACTTTTAAATGATTGCCTCACATTCACCCATTCTTACACACCTTCATACACCGACGGCATTGTCAGCAATGCAAGATGACAGCCAGCTGGTCAGGAGCAGTTAGGGATAGGTGTCTTGCTCAAGGACATCTCAACACATAGCTAGGAGAAGCCGGGGATTGTACCAGCAACTTTCTGGTTGCCAGACAACCCACTCTACCCACCTGAGCCCCTGCTGCCCCTATCTGGATCACCTTGGCCAACTGAAATCCAGGATTTCTTCAGTGATGACGGCTGATTTGTTTTACAAATCAAATGTGTTCTTGTTGGTTATATTCTAGTTATTTATTGTTCAATTGTAGTCATTGCTGTGTTTCTTTAGGTATTCATCAGTTAATTATCCACGATAACCACATTTTTATTTGAGTGATTTCTTTCAGCCATTCATCCACTAGTTAACTGGTCCCCTTCGCTCCACACAGGAGTCATACAGCAGACGCATAAAGACCCATTTGTTCTCAGCTCCATGGACAGCCGGTGTATGTTCAGTGTCTCAGTCACACACATACATGACAGCGTATGTGTGTGTGTTTGTATGTGTGTGTGTGTGTGTGTGTGTGTGTGTGTGTGTGTGATAGAAACCAGTCGCTGGCCCCTTGACTAGAATTGTCACTGATTACTGGTACTTTATTATAATTAGGTCTCGTTCATGTTCCTAAAAGAGGCTTTTAATGGGAATATAATGGTGTCCTATTGAATCTCCATGACAGCTGCCTTCCTCTGTAGACGACTTCAACTCCGTTTCCGTACGAGGAAGTAGTATTTAACCAACCGACGAGAAATACTATTTCTTCGTAAGGAAACAACAATGGAGAAATCTGGGAGCATTTCATTGACCTTACCGTGAACGTGATTTCAGTAACCATGAACGTGTTTTCAGTTAGTCATAATAAGTTGGCACCACGGGAATATAAAGGTTAACTGCTGGATCATTTTAAATGCTCCATTTGATTTGATTTGGTTATCTAACCTCGCAAGGCTGTTGAGAAGATAGCTGACCTGTAACCTGGGGTCATGTCACAAGGATATTTATGTAGTTTGATTTTGTTTGTTTTGTTTTTGTTGCTTTATGCATTGCTATATAATAAATATATAATATTATTATATAAACAAACAAAACAGACATTTGATACTTCAAGAAACAATTTTCTTAACTTACTTTTGTCTTGCTAGCTTATCAGTTAGCTAGTTTGTTCTATTAAACAACAGGACAAAAGCAAAGGCTCATATTTGTCCTGCTCTAAGAGGAAACTATGGCAACGATATCATGGAATAATCCAATATAAGGCCGGTCGCGGTTGTCAAGAGCAGCTCCCTTCTTCTCCTGATGGATTTTGCGATAAAAGCGTTGGCCTTATCTCCTCCTCCATCTTGTTTTGAGTCGTTGCTCTCCGGGGTCTTGCGGCCCGTTTTAAACCCACCGCCGTTGTCCCTGTAGTGCATTATATCTGCTACAAACATACCCAGAGAGAGAGAGAAAGAGATTTAAACACTCAGTTTAGCTGCGGACACCTTCCTGAAAAACACAGTTCGAAATAAATAAAATGTTGGTGTTGTGTTGTTCCTATCAAATAGATAATTCTGTTGATCATTCATTCATTTTAAATCCAGTCAACACTAATCTGTTATATTTTGCACCATCAAAACACCCACACACAGAGAGGATCTTTAAACACCTATTTGAAAGCAATAGCAGACTCTATAGTCCTTTTACACATTAATTCTAATGCACTTAGCAGCTCTGAAAGCATCCATAAATATTCGCTCTGTCGGTTATCAACGCTGGAAAATTAGCTTTTAAAAAGCCGTTTGAAAACCATTCCGGTGATTGATGAGCGACGGGGCTAATACATTTAGCCAGTTTTCGGAAGGGGGCCGGCCCACGACCATTCTTTATGTCTGTCGGTGCGCTGCACACATTTCTCGAAGAAAATGAGGGAGTGGGTCGTCTCCGTGTGAGCAAGGAGGCTCTGGACAAAGTCCACCGCTGGTAGCAATACATGCGAACGCGAGGAATGTATATGGAGAGGTCAAAATGTAGCCAACCAGTGGCTTTTTATCTGTATATTTATTCTTCTAATTTCAATCATCTTAAATCCTCCTTCCTTAATCATTGTTAAACAATGTTAATAAGATGTTTTAGTTACTAACTATCGCTATTTCTGTAACCATTATTAATTCCTCATCATTGTTGCTTAACCATAATTTCTTCGTGAAACATTATTGGAATTTCATGTTTTGTTTTCTGATCAATGAAGTGACATCGAAATTCAATCCCATCAATTTATAGATAGATAAATAGATGATAGAATAAATAGATAATCAGTCAATCAGTTTGACTCTCAATATTCGCCTATTCAATTATAAAGTATATACTTTATTTCTAAAGTACATAATTTATCATTCCAATACCATGTACTGAACTGAATTAATACACAATTATATAATTGTTTAGCACCTGCATGCCTTGGTTATTCTGGTGGGCTCCTGTATGTGTGAATAGTGGGTCTTCTCTGATACTAAAAGCATATTTAAGCCTGGTATTGAGTACAACCCCAGAGTCTATTGTACTCCTAGTCGTCCATGGAAGAATGGACCCCTCCTCACCGGGGTCTGGGGGGAATCTATCCTTGTCCTCTTCAGGCCGCGGGGAGGTGTCGATTAATGTGGTCCCGTGTGAAGCCGGCTCTAACTCTGTAATTGCGATGAAGGGCTCTACAAATAAGCCTGACTTCTCCCTGCTGCCATGCTCTTCTTGGCCCCCTTCACGGGGAAACCTCCACGCGGAGGCTTTCCTCCCCTCTGGCGGCTGTCTGTTTGAACTGTGAATTAGAGGACCTAATCGCTCACAGTCATTGCTGCCTGCGGTGGATTTACATTTCCCTCTCTCCATGTAATCTGGCATTTACAATATCATTTACGTGCCTTTCTCCTTCTCCTCCTACCCCCCCCCCCCCCCCCCCCCCCCCCCCACCTCCTCTGCTCTGTCTCTAAGCCCCTCGAGAGGTGACTGACAGCCGACAAGCCCCGCCTCCCCGGGCTGAGCTTTGCATTCCACGGCTCGTAATTTGTAAATACGTGGGTTTTTTATATTTGCACCCTGTGCACGTTTTGGACGACGGGGACTTCTTTGGAGTGATGTTTAAGTAAAGCTGAGCTCTCGCCGTGTTTGTGGCGATGGCATTAAGTCTCTCTCTGAGCTTCTTGATTTCAGACATTCTGAGATCTTTTATTTTGAAGTGATTGTGTGATCATCCTCCTGGTAACCCTTTAATCTGTTCCCACTGCCTCCATGTTGCAGTAGAGCGGGGGGTGGGGTGGGGGAGACGAGGAAGTTAAAGTAATACAATATTTACCAACGCCTGTCAAGGATGTGGAACATGTATGTCAAAACGCCTGCTTGGATGTGGTTTATCCTTGCTTAATCCCAGGCTTTTGTCGTCTCTCCCTGGTGTTTCTATTCCTCTGCTTGTCCCGTACAACGTGGGTGTAAGGAAGGACCAGCGTTTTTAAGCAATGGGGCTTTTGTGTTTGGGGCTCCAGCAACACAAGAGTCGTTCTCTGGTGATTAGCACCATTTAAACTGCTGTCTGGGACTGAGTCTCCTCCAGTGTGTTCTCATACCGCCCACATACGTCTCTTTATCTTCTGGTTTATGAACACAAATGCACTGAAAACATTCAATCAGTCAAACTTTATGGATATGGCCCTTTTTCCTGCAAATCTGCAGTACAAAGTGCTTAACAAGTGAAACAACACAAGAAAAAGAAATAAAATGGGTTTAATATAACAATAAAAAAACATCTGAGAATCATGCATTTCAGAGGTTGATTTAAGATAAGATTAGATAGTACTTTATTAATTCCAGACGGGGAATTTGGGTATTCAAACCAACAAGATTACTGACTTACTTGATTAGAAGAAAGCTAAACCAAAAAGGTATGTTTTAAGATTTAGTTTGGCAGTATATAGGCACATTGTGATGGCCTCAGTTACTCTGGCAGGCCTACAAAGCAGGTTGCTTTTGTACTTCTTCATGGTGGGCTTTGGTTGGAAATCTGAAGCAGTCTCCAGAGAACCACCATTACCTCCATACTCTACTGTCATCACTATTACTTTAATCATCAGCCCGTCGCCAACCGGGTTAGCAGCTCTTTTCTTCTCATTCTCCACGTCCTCTAGTTCCTTGCATGCCTCTCCGGTCAGTGTTGGCTGTGAGCGCGGTCTGGTCTAGTAACCTGATGCTGGGCTCGCTGGGTAATGGCTTGCATTATTCTCCTCGCTCCTCATTAATGTCTGAATAATCATTTACACAAAGATGGCTGCCTCATGCCGGGGCTGGTCTCTCTCTTTCATTCTTTATCCCCCCCCCCCCCCCCCCCCCTCCCCCCCGCCTAATTCAATCGTATTAATACTGAATACAAAAAATGCTATTTTATGTTGGCTTGCTGCGGGGCACCCGGGAATCATTCCAATGAATATTTCAGCACATTATTTTAATCATGGCTGTGCATATGCAGGGATGGGGGCGAGGGGAGGTGGAGGAGGGTTAATTGGCTGATGGTGGCGGGGAAGGGGGGCTTGTTTTATAGTCTCATGCCTCAAACCCGCCCCCGAGAACCCCAATCATAAAGCTGCACGCTGTCCGCACTGAGGGTCTTACGTCTGATTTACAAGACTTGTTCAAAACAGTGAAGAGAGCAGGCAGGCCGGGCCATTTATACTGTCATTTGGTGCCGTGTTTGCTAATGGGAGCGCAAGTGACTTATGATGGTGGCGGCCACGCCGGCTCACTGCTGCTCCCTGCTGTTAGCATGCTAACACAATGAGGGCTGCTAGCATCTCAAGGCTAACAACGGGGCAACATATAGACCAGACCAACACAACATACACAATGCAAGATATTACAGTAACACACAAAAAATACAAGACAGACCAATACAGGACAATACAGTAAAGCACAATAAAATAAAACACAACACAGACCAACACAACTCACATGCAGGGTGGGCATGTAGAGTACATTGTGTTTTTAGTGGTTTCTGGTTTCTAACTGGTCTCTAACTGGTCTGTAACTGGCCTCCAACTGGTCTATAACTGGTTCTAACTGGTCTATAACTGGTCTTCAACTGGCCGCCAACTGGTCTTCAACTCGTCTCTGGTCTCTAAATGGTCTATAACTGGTTCTAACTGGTCTCTCCCCAGCCAGGACCAGGACTCGTGGCGTCTTGACTACTGGGAGGATGATCTAAGGAGGAGAAGACGATTGGTCAGGAACCCGCTAGGCTCCGCCCACCAGGGTGTCACTCGCAGAGCGCTGGAAGACTATGGTCAGTCTACACATTAATACTTTAGTCAAATACTATAATATACATTGATACTGTAGTATCATATATAATATACATGAATACTGTACTACTCACAGAAGTATACATTATTACTGTAGTAAAATATGATATATTACTATGTTCTACTATTTTACTTACCATACTTACTATACTTATATATGCATACATACTAGCACTTTGATACTATATATAATATACAATAATACTGTAGTACTGTAACAGTATGTGTATTTATATATTTAATATAGTATTATAGTACTAATATACGTTAATGTTGTGGTTTCTGTAATACTATCATATACATACTAATATATGTATATAATAGTATTATATTAGTATTATACATAATATAAATGTACTGAAATATATAAGATTAATGCTGTAGTACTGTAAAACTATATATTTATTATATACCTTATTATATTATATACTATTATATTACACTAATAACATAGTATTATAGATACATTGCCACTGTAGTTCTATAGTTGCTATTCTATACTATAATAGCTACTACAGCAGTATTACTGTAAGATGGGCAGTTCTGTCCGGATGTATCTAGGATTATAGCTGTGTCACACATCACTGGGTCGCCTTTATCGACTCTTTCTCTCCTGCTGTGCTCCGCTGACCAGGGCTAAAGTATTGATCTATCCTCTGTTCTCTCACAGTATCCAAACTAGATCCAACCGCAGCAACAGCACCAAACGCAGGTTTTTGATTGGTGTAAATTGGCTCTAGTAAGCGTTGTCACTTACTAGATAGTTACTTGAACTAGTTTGAACCAGAAACAGCAATGTAGGTAACTCTAAGTTTCACCAGAGATGCTGCAGCTTTTATTTTGTGTTGTGATTACTTTTCCTTTACTTTTATCATAGTATAATATATTTTTATCGCATACTGTAAATACGACCTAATTTCATCAGCAAGCCGTTTTTCTCTTTTAATGAAATGAGGTCATAGTCCGTCTGCGTTGCCGCCACATAACACTGTTAACATGGTAACCGGTTGTCATCTGGCATCTCTTGCCGCGCTAGCTAGCTATTTAACCAACTATCTAACCAGCTAGCCTGCAAGCGCCGGTAGCCCTAGCTGGCTAGCTTGCGGCCTCACAGTCATTTTCCATATGCCGGTGGTATATGACAACCACAAAAAGACCCACCTGCTCCCATTTTATTTGATATCTTGTTCCCTTATTTTCCATTTTACCATACATATTTTTTAATGATTTGAAAGGGAGAGATGTAATGAGTTATAGAAGTCGTTGTGTGGTGTGACTTTTCAGCAATGGTTATTTATCTATCTCTATCTTACCATTTATATTGATGTATATCTAGGTAACTATCTATCTACTTGACTTTATCTATCTCTATCTCTCGATTTAAATAGAAAATGTGTTTGGTTTTCTTTGTATTCTGTTCGCTAGAGTCCACCAGCGTGGACAGCTGTGTGTGTGTATGTAATGTTCCTTGACAGTTTGTGTTTTATTAAATAATAACAATTATGCTGAGGTTTGGGTTAGAAAGCTGAAGCCTGTCATTAGAGGGTGAGAGGTGGAATATCTATTAAGCGACTGAAGCGACCGGGAACCGGTTCCCTCTGTTTTTTTTTTACAGTTAAAACCAGCAGTTATTTATTTTTTTACTTTAGAAGTTTCTTCTTAAGGCCGGGGTCGACTTTACAGAACATGCATCGTTGCTGGGTTTTGACAGCAGGAAATGACAGTGTACACTCCGATTTGGGTGCCGCCATTTTGATTTGGGAGAGGGCAGAGAGGAGGATGTTTGAGCAGCTCGCTGGGGGGAGCAGAAAATAAACGTGCGGGAAAAAATTGTATGCACAAGAATGTTTCCAGGCGCGAGGGTGCTTTGATTTTGACAGCTTTGAACTTGCCAGGAGATCATCTTAGTGCTTTAAATATTATCTAAGGAAGAATAAGACTTTACTCTCGACGAAAGTTTCACTGCTCAAACTGTGTGTTTGTGATAGTTGCTGTGTGTAGAGTGTATAGACTTTACACGCAAGAGCACACGTGTTTCTGCAATGCATGTGTGTCGGTGTGTGCATGTTTGTACATCTGAGAGTGTGTCTGTGTATGTGTGTGTGTGTGTGTGTCTGTTCATGTGTGTCTGTGTGAGTGCGTGCAATCCATGCATGTGTGTGTCAGTGTGTGCGTACATGAGTGTATTTTTGTGTCTGTGTGTGTATCCCTATGCATGTGTGTCTCAGTACTAGCTACTATCCCAGACATGTGAGAGAGCAGGTTAAATGTAGCTTCTTTGTCTATTAGCAGCGCTGACAGCTTAGCCAGCAGATTCTGCCTCTCCTCTAATACCCCCTGTTAGCGACGGGCTAGCGCGCTAGCTCTCTCTGCTGGCGGCTGATTGGACCTGGGCAAGCATGAAATGGAAGCCAGGTTAATATTGATCCAGGTGTTTAACGGGCTGTTTTACCTCCAGGTGTCCTTGCTGTCTCATTCCAGGTGAGAATGACACTCTCTCTCTCTTTGTCTGTCTCTCTCTCTAGTTACATATATCGCTCTTGCTCTCTGTTTCGCTCTGTCTCTCTTGCTCTCTCTCTCTCTCTCTCTCTCTCTCTCTCTCTCTCGCTCTCTCTCTCGCTCTCTCTCTCTCTCTTTGTCTCTCTCTTTGTCTCTCTCTCTCTCCCTCCCTGTCCTTCTCTCTCTCTCTCTCTCTGGACAAAGATCTTTAAACATCTTCAGAACTAACATCTCCCTAGTAATATGAACCACCGCACGTTTTCACCACCCTTTTCCCCCCTCCCCCCTCCTCTCCTCTCCTCCTGTCTTCCCACTCTGAGCACCGCCCCGCCATGGTTGAATAACTTTACATCTACCTGTTGTTGTCCCTGTAGGAAACGGTTTCCCCCAAAGCAAGGAGATACAGTCGATCTTTGAGGAGTGGGTCAGGTTCAGGACGCTGGCTCAGGGAACTTTCAGGAGGGCTGGGGAATAAAAATGGTCTGGGTTGTTGGGTGGTTGGTTGAAATGGGTGGGTGGTTAAATGTTTGGTTGGTTGGGTAAAAACTAACAGTAAAAAACGTAAATACAAACAACAGGGTATAGAAATTAAAAATAACAAATACATCTTTAAAGATTTAGTTGCGTTTTTTCATTTGTTGTCTGTTGGGGAGTTGTTGTCATCACCACCTTTGCTGGTAAAAATCTATCTGACATGACAATGAATAATTGCGTTCAATGTAAAAGGATGTTGATGATAAGACGCATCAATCATCAAGACTTATGGTGAAATATCATGCCCACCGTTCCCAAGTCATCGTCACTTCACGTTAGTTGACCAAGGCAACAGCAATACCATTGACGAAAATAAGTCATACTCGAGTGCAACGTTCTTTACATGTTAGCATAGCATTTAACACAATTAATGCTGACCAGATGCATACACAGAGGGATGGACATTTTAGTTTAGGTACTGCTTATTTCTCTGGATTTGAACGTTGTTGTAAAGATATGGGATAATGCAAGTACAAAACTCTACAAAATATATAACATAGGTCTTGTCGTTTTTAGATAGTTTAGTGCAGAAATGTTGCATATTACACCTTTAATTGATGTTTAATTGACCCTTAATTTACCCTCTCCACACTTGTGGTTACGACGGTTTTGATGCTTGAACGTTTAAAGTAACTGAGTTAACAGCAGTAGATACTCACAGTATTTTAGGTGGATGGAAAGTCCTGACATCGGCCCAGATGGTAAATAAAGATCTCTCTCGTCTACGCTCTATAAACCTGTCCACATCAAAGATATGCTGACTTTAACTATCTCTGAAATAAGAGGAAAAGCTTCCCAAAATGGACACGCTGCATCCCTGTAAGTGGATGCATAAAAAACATCCACGTCATGTTTTCCTCCACCCCCCATCCCCACCCCCTCGCTGTGGAATGAGGACCCTGTGGAGAGCAGGCACACAATCAGTACCAGATAAGGAATGGGGAGTATTTTCTGTACAGTTAAAAGCTGTTGGAAGTTTGTTTTATCAGTAATGTTCTATATTGAAAACGTTCATGATGGCTGCCGTGGTGGACAGGAGGGGGGGAAGGGTTGTTTTGTTTAAACTTATTTTAGAAAATAAAATGTTTTCACGTCTTCTTAGATCCACACTATTACCATTATGAATAATTGGATAAATCCCACAAAGAAATCAAATACGATAACAGGTTGTGTCAGCAAAGTTATCCAATCTGCACTAATCGCATCACAACCAATCACACATCGTCACAATGACCATCATAATATTTTTCATTAAACATGTGATGATTACATCACAACGAAATACCTACATCAAGAAAGATATAAGAAGAGATGAAACATTAAAATAGATATTGTCTGGGCTTCACTAACTATACTATTGACTTCATGTGACCGTCTCAAGCAAGGTTTGAGGTGGGGACGTTGCGATGGCGTTTCAATCGTGGTGGGTATGTAGGTATTGAGTTACCCGTCAATTCGTCGTAAGAACGTCCTTGTTCCAGAAGGATGCGGGTAGCAAGAGTGGATGGCGTCTTAAGTGAAACATCATGTTGACGATTACGTTTAAACGTCAAAAAGGGCCCAATGGGGAGAGAGAGGGGTGGGGAGGAACACACGCTCTTCCCAGGCAGAGAGGAATGAAAATGCCCCCGCTGCTGCACACTAACCCCTGGTGCTTTTATTTTACAATATGTAAAACATGGCTTGTTGCCAGGCAACACAGCAGTTGATTTAAGAGACCTTTAAAAATTCTTTCAACTCGTATCTAGTTTATAACGACGGTAAAACTACTGAATACTGGACCATTTCCATTGTAAGAATACCATTTTATATAGGGTTTTTCACAGTAATGTGTATCTTAATTATGTTGTCACTCTGTAAATTGATGGAAAATGTCATGTTTGATGATAATCTGGAATGGGTTTATTCAGTAACATGGCGGGACTTTTACTTTGGAGTTATCCACCACAGCCTAGATGTAATGTTGGACTGTTGTGTCCAACTGTTTTCAACCAACAGTGAAGGAAGTAGGCCCACAATCTGTTTTATTTATTTATTAGGGCTCCATTATTGTTTTTGCCTTTTGTGCTCTGCCACATTTTTCTTTTAATATTATAAACACGATTGTATTATAGTTGTACTAATAGTAGTAGTAGTTTATTAGTAGGTAGCTGTCTAATAAATAAGATTCATACCACAGCTATTATCTGAGAGAATATTAAAATATTTAAATTTAATACATATATATACATATATATATAAAATAAATGTAATATTATTGTATTTATGTGATTCTTTTACTTTCATGTTCTTATCTAGTTATGTGATTGAGTGAAACCTTCTTGTGATCAACAATGGTCTGGATGTGTTTTTAATTCTATTTTATATTTTATATCTCTAACCCTCATATGAAGGCTGTCAGGGATGACAGACCGTTGGTGGCCTGGTTATTTCACAGAACACTTGCCGTGCATTTAGTAAGCGCCCGGTGCGGCCGCGTGACTGGTCCTTAACGTTGACGAATGGCATCACGGCGCTCTGCGATGTGGCAACGCCTCTGATCCAATGGGCTATCAGTCAGAAACCGACGGCCGTTCCTGTCAGCACTCTCTCCCCCTCCCTCCCCCTCTCCGTGTCTCACCTCCCATCTCTTGTTATTTATGACCACATTACTTGTTCCCTGATAACTAAATTGGATTTGGGAGGACTGATGTGACTGACTAGACTCGTCCTACACTCTTCTCCTGCTACTCCACTCCCAGCCCACACCGTCCTCACCCCTCCATCCTCATCCCCGTCTGGGTGAGACTGGAAGCCGGATCATTACGGAGCATAAAATCTGCTGTGGTTTATTTGGTCTGCGTCCCACCACACTTCCTCCCGATCTCGTCGACCAATCAAATGGCTGGTGTTCAAGCTCCACTTTCCTTCTCTTGACTGTGAGCATAATGACGGTTTATAGAATTACAGCGTTAGGTTTCACTCCCTCTCAGTTTGGCTTTGATCTGAGATCGCTCACAGACTGGTTTGTGTACAGTTGACACTACGCAGAGTCAACCTCTTCTCTGTCTCTCTTTACCTCTCTTTCTCTGTTTCTCTCTCACTCGCTGTCTCTTTCTTTCACTCTTAATCTAATTCTCTCTCTCCCTCTTCTGTCTCACTCCCTCTTCTCTCTCTCTTCTCCATTACTCTCTCTCCCTATCTCCCCTCTCTTCCCTCCCCTCTCTCTCACTCTCTCTGTCTCTCTCCCTCTTTCTAACTCTCTCTCTCTCTCTCTCTCTCTCTCTCTCTTTGTCTTTGTCTCTCTCGCACCCTGATGAGAGGTTAGGAGTGTATGCGCGTGTTTTTCTTTAGTCTTATTGACAACAGTCAGCGCTGACCTCCCTCTGGTAGACCTGGTTCTTGTCTCCTGGGGTTAGAAAGGCTGGAATCAGACTTGCTGACAGTAGGAAGTATGATGAGTATAGCTTCCACAGTGACATGGGAACTACCTACCTGGCAGGGATGAAGAATGCTACTCATATACTGGTTAACTAGAAGTACTTTTAGATAAAGATACGATAGTACTTTATTGATCCCAGATGGGAAATACAGGTGCCACAGCAGCAAGTACAGAACATTACTCCAGTTAACATAACTAAACGAAAATTAAAAATACAGAAATAAACTGTAAACTAAATATGTAGAACTAGCTATTTTCTACAGATGAACGTTAATAAAACTAATAAGCAAGATAATGGCTTTAGAATATTGTGAAGTACTATGATATACGACGACAGATGTCTCAAGATTGATGTATAAACTTCGCAAGCACAGTACATGAGTACTAGGTATGCTAGGTATGTCCACCCCCACAACCTCCTCACAGATATACAGGCCTTCACAGACAGACGTATTTGCCTTGTCACGGCACACGGCGTGGTTTGGCGTATGCCAGCCATTAGCTGATTACATTGGATGAATGCTCGCCGATGATGTCCGGCGGACGTATGGACGCCAGGCGTTCATAAGCAGCTCCCCCCTCCCGCGGTGTCTGATGAAACCCAGGCGTAGGCCGGGTTTTAATTGTGCCGTATGTCAACCGGTATCCTTGTCAAGGAACTCGAAGCGGCAGACCGATATTCTCCCTAAATGACTCTGAGCTGGCGATGTCTCGCACGGCCAGGCTCAACGCCGTTACGCTGTCAACCTTGTCGGAAGGAGTATACCTAAATGGAGGAAATTAAAAAGGTGAAATGGTAACCTGTGAGTTTATCATGAAAGGGTAACAAACATATTGACTGCATGTATGATGTTGCGTGTGATGGTGTGTGTGTGTGTGTGTGTGTGTGTGTGTGTGTGTGTGTGTGTGTATTTGAAATCAGTGTATGATTGTAGCTTGGCTCTCTGTCCTCTTGGAGATGGGTCCTCTAATCTCGTGCCAGAGTGGATCGTCTGCACTTTGCCAGACGATGAAAACCAGATTCCTTTCTCCTTGCTTGAATGCACTTATTGTCACACTTGAAAGCATTTTGACTTTTATTTCCGGATATATCTCAGAGAGCTGATTGGAATCTGTCCTCCAGGCTTCAAAGTGTGGCCTTTAAAAGATTGGAAGTTTGTTTTGCTCTCTTTGTCTTCCACATTTGATTCTCTTAAAGTAGGCAGCATAGTGTAGCGGTTAGGGTTCTGGGTTTGGTCCCCAATGTCTGCAGTCTACCTGTAGGCGTTGATGAGCAAGATGCCCCACGACATGCTCCTTAGAGTGGTGACATTCACCATTTTCCAACATTAGATAGCACTGCTTCATAAGAGTGTTGTAAAAAAAATAGGGAAAGTTGGATCATTGATGTTGTTGGTCTGGGATCTTTGAATTAAATACATTTAATAGTCAAACCTTTCCAGGATTTCCCACAGAAACAGAGTGGATGTTGCACCGCACACCTTTTTTCTCATATATTAGCAGATTGTGATGGTTCCTCTTTAATGATAAAAGCATCTGATGAATAGTAAATTCAAGAAATATATTTGTTTGTTTTCCACAGCCAGGGAGGAGGATGGCCAGCTGAGATGTCAGAAGGTGCTCCGGGGGGCCACAGGGTCCTGCCGGAGCCCCGAGACGGAGCTGATCCTGGAGGGAGAGGATGACGTGGTCAGCCTCCTGCAGGAGAAGGACATGGATAACCTGGGAGGTGAGGAGACTCCGTCACCACCATCATCTTCATCACCACTATAGTCACCACCGTCATCTTCATCACCACCTCGTCCACCACCATCATCTCCACCG
Source organism: Lota lota (assembly GCA_026745465.1). Classification (NCBI taxonomy): domain Eukaryota; kingdom Metazoa; phylum Chordata; class Actinopteri; order Gadiformes; family Lotidae; genus Lota; species Lota lota. Next base: position 8,148,947 of record JACYXH010000772.1, read on the forward strand.
TTACTATCAGTACTGCCATCAGCTACCAGCTCATGCACTGTCATACTACCTCCACCATCACCATCATCACCACTGTCACCACCACCAGCACCAACGTGACCATCATCCACCCCCACCACCACCACCAACTCTACCATTACCACCACAACCCCCTCATCCACCACCATCACCTCCATGTTGAAATACACTTGGGAGAAGCAAGGAGGTTCAACCGGCTAGCGTGCTAACTTGTACCCAGATTCGATCCCGAACTGCGGTGGTCCTATGCTACATGTCATTCCCTCACTTAGTCCTGTTTCTCTCCGCTGCCCTGTCTGTAAAAGGACAGGAAGCCCATAGTAATATAAAAACACTGTCATGAAGGTTTTCTCTCAGGTGTGGCTGTAGTACACTAGCTTACATCATTAAAACCAAGCTAACTCTTTGTTAAGCACACCCACACCGTGTGTGTATATATACGGGTTTATATACAGTATGTATATAAAGATACATAATTGTAAACATATATATATATATAAATTGATGGATAGATACAGCCAATGAGGCTTTTTGGTTATTGACAAGGGATTAAACAAAGTCCACTTCCAGTATTTTAGGTAAATAACTATTGACAACGTGTAGTATATATTATATATCTGAAAGTGAAGGGTCCCCGACTCGAAATGTTCACAGAATATCTAGATGTTACCCAGCTATGGGAAGGTATTTATTTAGGAATACTGTATATATTTATTATTTTTATTTTCATGCAGCATATGGTGTTTCATCTGGAGGGAATTGCTGAGTTAGCCTGAGCCATCTTGTTTTGGTTTTGACGAGCACACGCTTATTTTGCTCAACTTTGGGATGTTGGTGTCCTGGCTGCTTCCTGTGCTGTTCCTCTTCTCTGAGCTCGAGTTACGACGAGAAGACGGTCCGTGTCCCGATATGTAATAACTTTCAAACTCAAGATAACTATTTTATGGTTACAATGAGATGATGGATGTGGAGTAGATTGAGGACAGATGAGTCCATTATTCATATTTGTTTTTATTTATGTACAGTAAGTGGACTACACAATACTGACTAATGCATTGGGCTATGGTGTAGTCCCATTTTCGTAATAATATTAAAAAAAAATTTAAATGGGATATGTGTTATGATAGTAATATATTATGATAGTAAATCTATTAATGGTAAAAACATTTCTCTTGGAGCACTGTCTTCAAATCGGTTCTACTTATCACTTCTTCTTCCTGAAGCAGACTAGAAGTACTTCTTCTGTCCAGTGGTGTACAGTAAAATCCATTCATCTTTATGGTTGGTGTTTTGGTATTTGTAACACACATTATTTATTATATCCTTTATTAATATCTTTATTTGTATAGCATTTTTGAATGCCGTTTACTAAGTGCTTTAAAAGACAGTTATACAAAATACAAAAAATACTAAAATAATACACAGGACACAGTACATCACACAGTTAAAGCTGTTCTGTAAAAATTGGTCTTAAGAAGTTAAATAAAACACGAGACAGACTGGGCTAGCCTGCCAGCCGCAGGACATCTGGCAGTCCATAGCCTTTGGTTTTTATTCAAGTCTTTGGAACAGAGAGCAAAGCAGGGTGGCGCTATAGAGCCTAGACCCTGACCAACCCTGGACAAGGACCCAGCAGAGGGAGAGAAAGAGGGAGAGAGTTGGCTTTGTCTTCTGGTGATGAAATCTTTTCAATGGAATATATTAGTCAGGAATGGCAGCTATCATAAATCCCTGGAACATTCCTGATGTTCCAATATCAAGGATTATGAAGCAGCAAATGAGCTGCGAGAAGCCGTAGAAACTACATCAATTTCACTATCGTGACACACACACACACACACACACACACACACACACACACACACACACACACACACACACACGGTTTTAAAATACACACACTTATACACAACCAGCACAGGGCCACTTCATCCATCGTGTGGATTAAAGGTTATTTGTTAGCGTTGCTACTAGCATACGCCTGTGGTCTTTTGGAATGGATTATTGAATGTAATAATTTATCTGTGTGTTTTCATCTGGCTATACTGTAATTTATTTTACGCTCCTCTTCCCATTAAAAAAATTACGCGAGGCAGCCAAACATGGGTGATGTTGGGATTTCTGTCTTCAGATATGCGTGTATATGGTGTTATAGGAAGTATACTGGGATTCTCTGTGGATACTGTGGAGGTCTGGACAGAATGTAGCATGATTTCTGTTATGGCTTAAAACCGTGTGTGTGTGTGTGCGTGTCTGTGTTCGTCTGTTTTAAAAATCATGTATGTTTGTCAAAACTGTGTGTGTGTGTGTGTGTGTGTGTGTGTGTGTGTGTGTGTGTGTGTTAAAGCCATATGTTTTTTAAAACCGTTTGTGTTAAAACCTTTGTGTGTGTGTGTGTGTGTGTGTGTGTGTGTGTGTGTGTGTGTGTCAAAGCCATATGTGTGTGTGTGTGTGTGTGTGTGTGTGTGTGTGTGTGTGTGTGTGTGTGTGTGTGTGTGTGTGTGTGTGTGTGTGTTGAGGGAACAGTGCACGGCCTGAGAACGGATCTCTATTTTTATCTGGAAACCCCCGACGATGTGCAGCCGTCATCCCGTGTCGTGTCCCGGTTTTCCAACAAACTTTTTCTTAACAAACGACACATTTCATAAAAGGCCTGATTGTTATTTTCACTTCCCACACAAACACACACACTATATAATCACTCAGACGCCTACATTAACACACACACCAATATACTAGTAACTATAGTTCGTCGTCCATATCAGTTTGAATGATCTCCTAATTTAAAGTAAAAATAATAAACAAATTAAAAACGCTAATCCATTCATTAATAAATGATATCCATAAACATCATCATCATTGTAGTCATTCTCAAATCCCCCCCAAAGAATTTGGGACTTTTTGTAGTTGCGGTGGAGGTCCAGTTCTTATTCTCCGCCACAGGGGGCGCTGTAGGTGCGTGGTGCTTGGCCCCAGTGTTCCGTGTGTGTCTAATCCCAAGCATGAGTGCTCTTAATGAGAGATCTGGGACCAGATCTCTGTCAACAGGAGACATCCTCCTGCCAAGTGCCGGGTCAAAACCCCAACCCTGCCAAAGGGGGTGGGGCTTGGAAACAACCAGGATTGTGGGGATTTTGAGCTCTTGGGTTGGCGTCCGGGGCCGGGGCCCCTGCAGACACAGGGGATAGCCGAGCTTGGCATCAAATGAGTACTTTGGACTCGTTACTAAGTAATGACTCTGGTAAATTAGAAGCTAGGTAAAGGGGAAGAGTGGCTGGTTTTCTGTTTTCTGTGTAAAACGGTATTTGCGGATTTGTTGCTATTTTTGAGTTTAGATTGTAACTAACATAATTCACTTTGGAAAACTACACAATTTAATTTTAAATGGAAAGGAATAGTATATAAGTTACAGTCATAAAACATTTGAAGTGTAGCATTTCTTTTTTTAAAGATTGGAATTTGCATTAGAATTTATTGAGGTAACTACTCATGTGACTAGGTCATAAACTGACTAATAACATTCATAACAATCACATGGTTTATTGTTAGCAAAACGGGATGATTCTTGCTTGGTTTAATGACACAGAGCCTACAATTATTAATATTATTACTATGAATTGTCTTTCTATTCCCTGATGCAAAATGGAAGAACTGCTATCATAATTAGACTTTTCCCAATTAAATAACAAGTTCTACTGCACCCTAAATTAATTAAGATACCAAAACAACCATCTTGACTTTGTGTATCTCTCATTCTCTTTCTTTTTGTGTTTTTTTTCTCCAATTTATTTATATCTAGTCACGTGGCTCGGTGTGTTTTTTTAACTATTGATTATGCTTACATCTATGAGTATGACATGTTAATACACAGAGTAAACGGTGTGTTACCGTGTTAACACGACATGAGGACTATTAGGGGTCACACATGGACTCAATAGCACCCAATTCCTTCTCTAAAAAGTGGAAGGGGAAATATTTGAAATATGTATGCCTATAATTAATAATGAACTTTATACTGCGCCTTTTAAGACGTGCCTATTATGATGAAAGAAAAACGGACACAACACAAAACTGGCACAATATGTGTCATGAAAAACTTATAAAAACACCACATGCGATGATTCAAAGTACAACAAAAAACTGACATAGGCTACAAAGTAAAATCTAAAGTAATATATTGGCCTATTACTAAAACGAATGAACGTCATGTTGACAAATTATTAGCGTTTAAACGTGTGATGGCCTATTTTATACTCACTTCTAATCTGATTTCCTTCTTGTCGTGTAAATAGTAAACATTAATACTTCCGATTAATTATGAAGAGTCCCTAAAGGGGATTAATTAATGACGAAGTGGTTACATGTTAATCCACCTAGTGCTCGCGGACCTCCAGCACAATTCCTCTAAGAACAACGAAATTAATGCAATTTCAGTAAGGATTTTGAAAAAGCTTTTAGCACAGAATATGTCAGAACTATTATGTGTTATATATTATGTATTAATGTCCAGTCTTCGTGTCTTGTCATTTATATCATGTTTATATTGTATTATTGCACTTCATACTTCTTACAAATCGCTATAGGCATATTGCATACCTATAGAATAATTTTCTTTAGGCTACTAATCAAACTCTTAATTTCCCACCATAAAACATATCATTATACGCCATTTACAATAAATAAAATAAAAACTGCATGATTACAACTAGCTGCTGCCTATGCCCTCCTCCCAGCAACATGCAACGGTGTGTGATGATATCAACAGATAGGAGAGGGTCTCCAGTAGATCCACTGCCCTAGAAACCATTTGCGGGTCTCTTGGGGACTCCGGTGCTCCTGTAGCTACGGCGCGTAATTGGCTGTGGGACGCCGATTAAGATGGATGAGACATTAAAGGGGCTCTCCGGACTCCGAGAGATCGATAAATATCTCGATGTCGAGAGCTTCCATACTGGCCGAGACAAATCACTACGGCGACAGATCTCTGGACAAACATCGAGGATGGGAGAGAGAGAGAGAGAGAGAGAGAGAGAGAGAGAGAGAGAGAGAGAGAGAGAGAGAGAGAGAGAGAGAGAGAGAGAGAGAGAGAGAGAGAGAGAGAGAGAGAGAGAGAGAGAGAGAGAGAGAGAGAGAGAGAGAGAGAGAGAGAGAGAGAGAGAGAGAGAGAGAGAGAGAGAGAGAGAGAGAGAGATAGAGGGGTGGAGGGGGAGATACGGGGGAGAGGAAGGAATGGAGGAGACGTAAAACTGTGATCGCTATCAGCTGATCAGTGTCTGAACTCTGTCCTAAATAAAAGGCAATTTAGGGAGTTAAAAACAAGAGGGCGGGATGCTACTAATATAGACCCAGAAGGCTTGTGCATTTAAACCCACTGCTTCGCCTGTTGATTTTACCTACAATTATCTATTGGGGGGTTACTTGATCACTTAGTAACTGTATGAATAAATGACTTGTTATAGTTATAGGCCTATTGGTGAGAGTGATCGACAGGCCTGTAGTGCAATTAAATACATAAAATGGGTCTCTTGTTTTCATTGTGTGGATTTGTTTCTCAAGAAAGGCAGTAGGCCTACTTGTAAAATGGTACGGTTTGTATGATACATTCATAAATACACAAATAAACATCAACTAAACAGAAGGGACAGAGTGCTTTTGCAATGAAGCCATATAATACAACCTAATGGTTTGTTTTACTGGAAGAACGTGCGCTAATAATATAGTATACTATAATAATATAGGCCTGTCATCATAATTCCGCCCTCGTACTGAAGCTCTATCTGGCCCGGGCTTGTGTGTCTCAGGCCCGGTAGTGCTGAGCAGCCCGGCCCGGCTGGTCTGCCCGCTGCTGGAGGTCAGCGGGACCCTCTCCATTTCCACCTCCCAGATCTGCTTCGAGGTGGACCAGGACGACCCGGCCTTCGCACGGCTCGACTCCCAAGTAGGTCACCCCCAAAACTTTTGTATTTATACCCGCAAAGGTTCCCATTTCAACTGGTGATTATGATGTCAGGGTTGTCGACGTGTTCATCCATCTGCCGCCACTTGACGTGGAAATGTGAACGTTTAGACATCATTTCCTTTTTTTGTTGTTGATATAATTGTATTTGTATCCAGGGAGTACAGACGCGTGTGTTTAACTCTGGCCGAAAGGGGAATACAATCCGCGTTGTTCCAATTGTTGACAGAGTAATTCAATGATCCAAAGCGATTGCTCTTCTTAACTAGGTCTACGTGTTTTAGTAGGCTGCAAATAATAAGGTAGCATAGGAATATACGGTGTTTTTTTTTTTTTTAATTTTGTGCATTTGTGAATTGTTCTTCAAACGTAATGTGTAATGTGGGCTTTATTTTTGGTGGTTCGGAGTGCTGCTTGCGTCCATCCTTAATCAAACCTGTCACGTAGGCCTGTGTCAAATATGTATGTAAATTATTGTAGGTCATTATTCGACTTAGAAGGGCAACATTATTTTACTTTTTTTTCTTCACGCTTGTTGATTGGTTGGTGGAGAGGAGCGATATAGACGGAATAATTATTCATATGAATACACATATTACATTTTTACGAAAACAAAAACAAAACAAAAAACAACAACAACAACGGAGAGCAGTAGCCTAAACCAGAACTGAACGGCTGAAAGTGTTATTCTAAGGAATTACAAATGTCTTGTAAGGAACCGAAATGGGACACAAATATAAAACAGTTCGATTTATTAACTCTTTAAATAATAATATCAAAGACAGAAATAAAAAAAAGAATCAGATCACAGATGTAATAATAATCCAGTGTATTTCAAGTGCATTTTTCAATTAGACTGTAATATATTCTCTATAGATTTTCTTATTTTTTGTTGTTGTATCACTTAGGCCTAAGAAAGGTATAAAAAAACACAAACGCTCGAGTACTTTAAATAATAACAATTCAAGTAAATTCATGGAATGTTTTAAATGTAACAAGGTTGGCCTTCTATCAAAATGTAAACGTTAAGAATGAGAAACAGGCGAGGCGCACTACCAAGTATAAATTAAAAAGGTTTCTACCACAAGAAAGAGATGCCGAGGATTAGATTTCCAAACAGGTGGAGTCCTATCAACGTGTCACAGAACAACATTCACAATCTCAGACCACTGGCTTCACAATCTATGAATGTATTTACAGTAGAAAATGAACAATTGGTGTTTTTAGCGCGTTACGTGTTTGCTTGTAACGTTATATCAATAGTAACAACTGAAAAGATCAACCAAAAAGTATATTAGGGCTGATATTTTTCTCTTGTAGCTTCATGGGAAAGCTAGATGATGGCAACACAACAAAGAAAGAGCTGTCATTTCTTGTCTTTCCGACATAAAAAATAGATATTTTCTAATCGGTCAAATGTCAAATACGTTTGAAAAGTCTCTGAAAAAACGCACCAATTATGTTTAGTTTTTCTGTCACCCAAGCCTTTTGATTATCGCCATATAGAAGTCAAGTCTCTTTCCAAACATTAGAGTGTGTGTGAACGGTCTTTGTTTTTTATTTTACCTCAGAGTTTCTCCAAGCTCTTGGGGTTGGTGAGTATCTCTCTTGCCAGCCTCCACGTCTGTTTGGCGGCGTTCTCCAGGGCAGAGTGTGGCTTGCCCTGGAACAGGTCCAGGTTGGGCAGGAAGTAGTGCGGACACCTCCGGCACTGCAAACAGGAGATGAGCTGCAGTAGGATCCCGTTCAGTCGGTCCCCCAGACAGTTCTCGTCCCAGTCCGACTCCCGTGGGTGCTTCTCGCACTCGTACGACACCAGCGTCTTCATGTGGTAGTTGTTGAGCGGCTGGCCCGGTAGCTCCAGGTGGCGGTCGCGTAAAGTTTTCAGCACCGACAGACACTTCTTCCGGCAGCCGCCCAGCAGCAACCGGTTCTCGGCCTCGGCAAACTGCAGCACCCAGGCGTCGCTCTCTGCCGAACTCTGCTTGCCGTTCAGCGAGTAGCACTCCTTGGACAAGAGGTTGAAGCCCTCCGCCTTGACCTCTGCCACCCGGTTGGGCCCTGGCCACGGGATGTGCGGGAGGGGCCAGTGTGCAGCGCTCCGCGGCCAGATGCCCGTGCACTTGAACGCGGGCGTTATCTGCACGATGTAGCGGTCCCGTATTCGTAACTTCACCTCGCTCGTGTCGGCGACCATCTTGACCACGTCCCGGTAGCTGCACTTATCCACCGCCTGCGCGACGAGCGTCTGGAAGCGGGAGCGGATCTTGCGTGCCGAGAGGTAACCGGAGGCGGTGATGAACTCCACCCAGAGAGACATGCTCCTCTTGCGACCGTCGCTCAGCTTGAGCACGGCGCAGCCCGGCAGGGAGCCGTCGTCCACGAAGTTGAACACCCCCATCTGGTTGAGGTAGAGCACCACCTCGAACTCCGTGGGGGAGGTCACCTCCATTCCTTCGAAGCGGTTATCCATCTCGCTCAGCGAGCTGATGAAGCGCGGCTCCTGCACCTCCACCTCCTTCAAGACGTCCGACACCACCTTGCACACCTCTCGGATGGTCTTGGAGATGGCGCCCTTGCGGGACTGGCACTTCTCGTTGTAGTATTTGTTGAGGTGGTACACGAGCTTGGCCTGCGCCGCGATCATGTTGGGGCAGAGATCCGGGTTGTACACCGGAGTCTCGCAGTACGCCGAGGGATCCAACGCGGCGGTTTGTACGGGAGCCAATTTTAGAGAAGAACGAGGTCTATTTATGTAGAAAAAAATAACAACAACACGTTGATAGTCAAATCGAGACCGGGGGAATGCCGAATATGCTGCGGGCACACGTATATAAAAAGATCTCTGGTTTAAATCATGCACGCACTGAAATGGACCCGTTGAACCGAGTCCTAGAAGTGTCGATGCGATCGAAAGTACATTTCAACTCTGGGATAAAAAAATTACAACTGGACCAAAAAATGTTTTCCGTTCTCCTGCTGATGGGTGCGCAGCGTCCGCCGTGAGAGCACGCAGTCTGGCGTGTGCGCCCAAGAAGCAGACTGCCGGTGTGTTTTAGAACAGTGACACACACACACACACACACACACACACACACACACACACACACACACACACACACACACACACACACACACACACACACACACACACACACACACACACACACACACACACATTCACATTGACCTACACACACACACACACACACACACACACACACACACACACACACACACACACACACACACATAATAAGGGAGGGCTTGAGAGAGCGGCGTCCAATCGGGATCGGATTCGTCACCGTTTGCAGTTGATCGAAAACAAACGGATCATCGGCGGTTGGGTCCAAGTCCAAGTCGTAGACAGTAAAGGTAGATGTGTGTTCGGGAGCGGAGGTTCAACTGCTCATTTCAACTGGAGAGAGAGAGAGAGAGAGAGAGAGAGAGAGAGAGAGAGAGAGAGAGACAGAGGGAACCGCGTTGTTCCTGCTTCAGATATGGATTTTATTTGTAAATCTGTTCTCGTTTTGTAAAAGCTACGGTACAGTGGTGCTGGGAATTGGTAAAGTCCAGCCATCTTTTAGGAATAAAATGATTCGGATAGTAGGATAATATTCAATATTCGGTCTCGTTTTTTCTATGGGTTAGCCTTTGAGATATTAATCCTGCACAATTCGCCTGGGATTTTGCTTTATTGAGGGGCTTATGACTAGACTAATGTATCTTTTATCGCCTTAAGACTGAATCTTAATTAGCATTACGCATTTTTTTTATTAGGTCTAAATTAAATAATGGACGGCAAGATAATAATCCTGACGTGACCCATTTAAGGCCTTGCCGTTTCTGTTGGGAATTACGTATGTTGAATAATCTATCTGGCATTTTAATTTAAATTATGATGCCATTATGTGTAAAAAGAGAGGAGATGGCTATATGTAGGTCTAACATTGGGTGATATTTATAATAGGCGTACTAAATTGTCAGTTAATAGTAAAATGGCTATGAACTAATTGCGATGCTCTTTTAATGTATGTTACTATTTCTCTTTGCAGACCAGATTTAATGCATTTGACAATTAACAAAACATGTTCAAATTATTGTATAAATAGTCTATACAATATTCCTTAGCCATTTCGCTTTTGTCACTCGTTTCAAACCTTGTTTGATATTTAAATATGAATCCATGAATAAATTCCTTTAATTAGGTCTCAAACTAAAATATAGGACCTATCCAGTGGTTGTTGAATTGTTACGATTTTAGTTGTTATGCATTTAAAAAAAATTATTTCTATATTATTATGTACTATTTTAAACCTGTATAATGCACAAATAATTTAGTGTCCATCTGATTTTATTTCTCAATCACAAACACAATGAAACGAGAGAATGATATTAAAAAGTTGGAATTGATATTTGTATCTTTAATAAAATCTCTCATTAATTCCAACCGGCAGAGCGTTGATACATATAAATATAAATATAAATAATAGTTTACGCAAATAGGGTATCCACATTTCTAAATGGTCATAATAATGATTATTATTCGTATAGGCCTACACATTTTACGTACTTCATTATTTATTTATTATACACCATGGCCTTCAGATCACACAGGACAGCTATAGGTTCCCACGACGACTCTATGTGCGTTAAAGTGAAACCGCTGCTGCTGCTCATTACCACGAGGATGCTTTGAAAACTACTTCAAAATAAAATGAAATAAAAAAAGATGTTTGCGTGTATCGGACGAGAAACACAACATATTTTACACCAGTCTCCGTGCTAGTCGGAAGAGCACCGCACCAGACATGATGGGGGCGAACCGCAGGGGTCGGGAGCACCCCGGTATAGATGGATAGGTGACTGCTATTATCACTACGCTACTGTCAGCTCCTCGCCGGCTCCTGCTGACTGGCAAATCTAAGACACCCTGTTAGCGCTGTTACCAGACAGAACTGCAGATAGGGCGACGCATTAATTGAAGTTAAGGAGAATATATATATATAATTGGGAATTATATTAAGGTAGAAACTGTTGCTTCTAATAAACAAACAACAACAAAATAAATACTTATATTTAACAAATAGCAAAATGTTGTTGACACTATACTGTTGTTTTAATTTAATGTAAAACTCCCACATTCACAGGACACTGTAAAATTTGTGTTTTTTTTTAGAAATGGGGCGATTTCTTTCTGAGATGGAAAGACAATAGTGTCACATGGTCTGCTGTGTTGAGCCAAAGTCATGTCTCTTTGTGTGCTGTCCTCTATCTCTCTTCTCTCTCTCTTCTTTCCCTCCTGTCTATTCAATAAAAAACGTCAGTGTGTGGAAATATTAACATTTACATTGCAAAATATAAATCAATCAGTACAAAATACTAAGTTAAAATATAAAATATTGACAAAATGTAGAAAGAAAGACAGGCCTTGTAGGCCTACAGTACAGTCGATGTACAGTATATGTACAGTTGCCTGTACAGTATTAGTAACAGGTAGGCCTACAGTACAGTCGATATACAGTACATGTACAGTTGCATGTACAGTACTTGTTACATTGTTGCATGTACAGATTGTGTTGGGCTGGCTGTCCTTTTCTCATAAGAACACATCTTGGTATGATTGGCAGGAGGTTAAAGTGCAGCCCAGTTATAGTTTGTTCTGTGTGCATTGGGTGCACAATCTGTCATGTCAGCCATGAGCCTGTACCCAGCCAGGCTATGGGTCTATACCATTCTCAATAGCCAGCTATGGGTCTGTACCATTCTCTGTAGCCAGCTGTGAGTCTACCATTTTCTATAGCCAGCTATGAGTCTGTACTTTTCTCTATACTTGTCTCTATAGCCAGGCAATGTGTCTGTACCTTTCTAGGCTATAAATTGGCAGCCAGTTTGCATAGATGTTTGGACTATTACTTCCATTGTATCAAAATAGGCCTCTTGTTTCACCCCCCCCTCTCGCTCTCTCTCTCTCTCTCTCTCTCTCTCTCTCTCTTTCTCCACCTTCGTCTTCTGCTGCTTGTATCTCAGTCTCATTGGAACCAGACCAGAGGCTTCGTACTCCAAAACACAACATCCTCCTCTCCACAACTACTCCCACTCTCTTTGGCATGTCTGTAAGCTTTTGGAGGAGGTATGGAGGGGTAGTGGAGGAGGAGCTGGAGGGTGGTTCATAGAGATTATCACCTCCTAATCCAAAGCATGTGGTTGAACAGATCCTACAGTAACTCAACCTGCTCCTCTCATCTCCTCTTTCTTCTCTCATCTATTCTTCTCCTCTCTTCTCTTCTGCTCTCCTTTCTCTCTCCTCTACTTTCCTCTCCCCTTCTCTCCTCTCTTCTCCTTTCTTCTTCTCTCATCTATTATTCCCTTCTTTCTCCCTCTTCTCCCTTCTTCTCTCCTCTTCTCTGATCTCTCCTTTCCTCCTCTTCTCCTCTCTTCGCTTCTCCTCTTCTCCTTTCTTTCACATCTTCAGCAGAATCCTCGCCACTACAAATCGCACACACACACACACACACACACACACACACACACACACACACACACACACACACACACACACACACACACACACACACACACACACACACACACACACACACACACACACACACACACTAAGCTTTTGTTCCATCCTCTCTGCCCGACAATAATGCCGACAGGCCTGAGAAGCCCCCGGCTCGTGGTCATGTACACTGGGGGCTTCTGCCGCGGCCATCAGGCGTGTGTCTGACCCTGGTGTAGAGACACGCCCGCATGGGTGCTGCTGTGTAAATCAACACGATGACTCTGGCTCCCCTGTCTGCTACAGAGACATTTTACCCTGTGTTGAAGCCCTCTTTGTCTCTGCGAACATGACCCCACCACACTTCTTCATGTCTTGTTTTTCTGTGCCATATTACTTTTTCGTACTTTCTTTCTTTCTCTTTCTTACTTTCTTTCACTCTCTCTATTTCTCTCTTTCCTTCGTTTTCTTTGAGGTAGGCTAGTCTCTCCTCCTTGTCATTTTGGCGCTTGGGAGATGGCTGACGATTAGTCATAAAGATGTCAGTAAATCTGAGGACGGTTAAACTTGTTGTTGCTCCAGTATCACATATGTAAGTTGGTTGTAGCTACAACTTTATTACCCATCGATCTACATACTGTTATACATACTGAATACCAATTTGGTGGTTATATGTGTATTAATTATTTATTTCATGCATTTATATGTGTGTTATATTTTTATAACATTAACAAACATCAAGATATTTTTGGTGTTAATATATTCTGCTGTCTAGATGTAATTGAATATTTATTTTATAAGATTACATTATTTAATTAATTGTCAGTAATTAAATGCTTCCGCTGCAGTAGTTTATGAATATTGCTTTTATTATAATGTCCACTTAGCTTGCTTATATATATAATTATACTATTGGTATTGTCATTGACAATATTGACATCATTGACAATAAAATAGCCACATGCTATATGTCGTGAAAAACTGATTTGAACCTTGAATTGAGGCCTTTTGTGAAATATCATATATCCGGATTCATAATGATCAGATAATATTTGACTCCATGGCAGTAATAATAATCCTGTTAAACTCCCAACACACGCAGCCTTTTCTCCATGCTATTTAATTACTATCTGGGGGCAGTTTAGCTGGAAAACACAACCCAGGAAGGAGGTCCCAACCGTGGGGAAGAATAGCAGTTGATTCCCAGGCCGCGATAATCCACCCTGGAGTTAATAGAAGCGCTACTGTCAGTCAGATTAGGAGGATTGCTGTAGAAATATGTCCGTCAAGCTGAGAAATAACACACTTAAGCCTCATGGGGAGAAGGGGAGGGGGTTTACTCATTCTGCGTCATTCTCTCACAATTTCATTTGCCCACCAAATGAAATTGTCATTGAGTTGAGTTGAGTATAATTTCTTTTTTTCAGTAAGCAGAGCGTTTATTATTCAGTGCAATATGGCCGCTCGGCAGGGGGCTGCCGGGTGTCTCACACTGAGGTGTCGCTCATTTGTTTTATTCTTAGCACCTTCCTTCTGTCAGAAATCAGCGACCGGGACAACATAGCCAGAGGCTCCGGGTTTGGATCTATCCCCACACATACATGCGTGCGCGCACATATGCACATGCACATGCACGCACGCACACACACACACACACACACACACACACACACACACACACACACACACACACACACACACACAACCCGCAACCACGTTTTGTGGGGACCGCTGACTTGTGGGGACCAGACCTCACGAGGTCGAGGACAGCTGAACTTGGTCTACGATGGATACTTTCTCTGGGAGCGGGAGGAGATAAAAAGTGTAACTGAAGGAAATCCATTGATTATCCCCGGCCTTCTGACCCCTCCAGGCACCCCTTCTCAATATGGCATGCTTGTCAGCCCTTGTGATAAATTGCATGCATCTATTTGCATAAATTTAGCATTAGCGGGCCTGGCAGTTTTGTATGCCAAAATAACGACCCAGAAAATGTGTTAGGGAACACAGAGATTACAACTGGCGTCGCCAGCGTCTCATTTGGTCGTGTATTTATTTAGCTTACAGAAAATATTCGGGCTTCCCAGGGAGCTGTGGAGGTGCTGGTGCAGCATATTTTCCCACTTTTATGATGTAGCTAAGCGCGGCGCTGTGCCGCACATGACAGTGCTAAGGATCGAGTGTTCAATGGTAAGAAGAGAGACACTGTGTGTGTATTTGTTTTATTGTCTCTTTATTTGTTTTAGTCATTGCTGTGTTGTAGCGATGGCTAGTCCTAGCGTCCCACACAGGGAATCATTTGTTTTCGTATTTATTCTACTTCCTCTTCTTCTTCTGTGGCACACCGCTGTAAAGAGCCACCGGGTGCTACCGTGGTGACGGCGGCGTGATTAATCTTAATGACCGCAAGACGTCGGGCGCCGTCTAAAGGTGGGCGAGGTAATCATCTACCCACTGACCCGTGATGCTCATCTTCCTCTTCCTCCTCTTCCTCCTCCTCCTCACTCTCACCCACCACCATCACTATTGCGGCCCTCGCGTCCACCCAAGTCATCCGTAATACTCCAATTAATTTCTAAACCCCATCAATCCCAAATGTCACAGCAACGTCTGCAAACACGAGCAGACACAGAAAGACCAACACAAAGAGAATGAGGGGAGGGGGGACGACGACTGCGGTAATCAAACGCCGACAGGGGAGGGGTAGGGGGCAGTGATAAAATTAGGAGGATGTTGCCCAAATAAGGGTTGAAGGGTCCATAAGTGCTAGTGGATGAGATCTGGGGGAGCCGGGTGCCAACTGTCAACACTGGGCTAATGATGACAAATGTCTCTCTATGCAGATCACCGCTGCAGCAGCTCTGCTAGCTAGCAGAGGGAGAGAGCGGGGGTCACTGCTGTAGCAGCACTACTGGCTAGGAGAGAGTGGGGGAGAGAGGGGGGTAGAGGACGTAGAGGGGGAGAGGGAGGGAAGGGGGGTCAGAGAGGGGCAGTGAGGGAGAGAGAGGGAGGGAGCAAGAGATGGAGACGGTGGATGAGAGGGGAATAGAAAGCTAAAGGGGGAGGGATAGATGGAGAGAGTAGAGAGAGATAGCAATACATACAGAAAGAGATGGAGGTGGGCAGGGCGGAAAGAGAGGAAGAGAGCAGGGATAGGTTGAGAGGCAGAGAGAGATAGATGGAGAATTCAGAGAGACAGAGAGAGGAAGGGAGCAGTATATATAGAAAGAGAGGAGAGATAAATGGAGAATACAGAGAGAGGAAGGGAGCAGTATATATAGAAAGAGAGATGGATTGAGAATGCAAGAGAGACAGAAAGAGGAATGGGGCAGCAGATATAGAAAGAGAGAGAGATATATGGGGAACCCAGAGAGAGACAGAGAGAATGGGAGCAGTAGATATAGAAATAGAGAATGAGAGAGCTAGATAGATGTAGAATGCAGAGAGAGACAGAGATTAAGGGAGCAGTATGGAAAGAGAGAGAGAGATGGAAAGAGAAATATATATTATTATATATATATATATATATATATAGATATATTTAAGAAGAGTCACCTGAGAAGAAAACAGAAGCGGTTCTAACCAAGTGACGGTTTATAATTAGCTTAAACTGAAAATGTCTGAACCAGCAAATGTTCAGGATATTTTAAGACCATAAGAACAGACCTAATGGTATGACATTGTGAACTGGACTTTATCGATTTAACTTTAACTAGTAAAACATGGAATGTCTATGCAGTGATATTGACTCTATGCTGTGATATTTCCAATGTATGTCATTCATGTTAATGAGTGTTTTCCTCTGTATATCACTCATGTTAGTAGTGTTTTCCTCTGTATATCAATCATGTTAGGAGTGTTTTCCTCTGTATACCACTCATGTTAGTAGTGTTTTCCTCTGTATATCACTCATGTTAGTAGTGTTTTCCTCTGTATATCACTCATGTTGGAGGCAGTGTAGCTATTTAAACACCAGCTATCCATCAGAGCATAGAGGAGAAGGCTGTGAGTTCCTCTCCTTCATCGTCCTCCTCACTAATAAAGCAGCACCATATAAAACCAACGGTATGTAGAACGTGTTTTGAACCCAGTATTGTAGCAGTAAGGTATAAATCTGCTCTCGCTTTGCCGTGATGTCAGGGCTCTCCGTAATAAAAGAGCAGAAACGGCCGCCAGATTTCCCCAATTTGTTGCATGAATGGCTTCTGAAAAGGGGTCCCCTCTTCAGCACAAAAGGACCCTCCTCTTTGTTTGGCCCCATCTGTGTCCTCTGGTGGTCGGTGTGTGTCGAGGGAGGTGGGGGGGGGGGGGGGGTCCCCAGCCGCGAGGGCAGTTGTTTTATGGACTCACTCAAGTGGCATCGGGAGTTCATAAGTTGGTCGGGGTCTTTGTGTCGCACAGCTGACACGTGTGAACCGACTGGAGCATATTGACAGATCATTTCCATTAATGAATGGCATTGGGGCCAGTGGGTGTGGTGAAGGGGTGGGTGGGTGGTGGAAGGGTGGGTGTGGTGTTAGGGTGGGTGTGGTGTTAGGGTGGGAATGGGATAGGGTGGAAGGGGTCTCATTTACCAATGTGATTTATGTGATTTGAACCCCCAATTGAGGAGGAGCTGATGATAACTGCAAAACCAAACACACCTTCAGAGAAAGAGGGTTAGGGGGGAGGGATGGAGGTCTCATTGATCTCCCAATGAGACAACATATTAGAGCATACATTAAGTTTACATTCAAGCTAGGATAAAGCATCACCAGTTAGTAGCATTGTCATTAGCAGGAATGACAAGTTTGAAGTTCCAGTTTGATGTTTAGGGAGAAACCAGTCCTGGTCCTCCCAGAGTTTTGTCTCTATCTCTCAGACAGCATATCATGTTGTCCATTGGTCCATAGTGCCAAACAAAGCTATTTTATTTTTACTGTCGGGTAAGGTTCATGTGACAAACGTGTTCAGAAGTTACGATATTGCTTCTAGTTCTGGGTAGAGATAACACCATTACCCTCATCCTACATTCACTAACACATATGCACGTGTCACACACACACACACACACACACACACACACACACACACACACACACACACACACGCATGTTGACACCACATGGTAGGAATATTCAGGCTGCCATTTTGTTCCCCCCCACAACTCCTTCCCCCAGATGGAGGGAGAAAGAGATTGAGCAGAGAGAAGGGGGGGTGGAGATAGAGAGAGAGAGAGAGAGAGAGAGAGAGAGAGAGAGAGAGAGAGAGAGAGAGAGAGAGAGAGAGAGAGAGAGAGAGAGAGAGAGAGAGAGAGAGAGAGAGAGAGAGAGAGAGAGAGAGAGAGAGAACGAATCCTCACACCCCTGGAGCGAGGGATGAGGGAACGAGAGACAAAGATGGCAGCAGAGACACTTTGTCCACTTTGATTAGTTCTGGTGGAGCTGAGCGGCGGCGGATATTAGTCTGTTAGCGTAGCAGACGGAGGCCATGTCACACTCCTCTCACACCCACCCAGCATCCACCACACCCACCCCCTCACCTTCCACCCCACCCAGCCTACCCCACTTCCAACCAACCCTTCGCAACCTCCACCCCTACTTGCACCTCTGTCCACCACCCCTACCTCCGCCCCACCCTCCTCCACCACACCCAGCCTCCTCTTCCTCCACCCCACCCTCCTCTACCTCCACCCCACCCAGCCTCAGACA